>JANRGW010045428.1:0-16029 GCA_024733675.1 Psilopsiagon aymara | reverse complement strand
TAGCACCCCTATAAGCCCCCTTCAGATACTGGAAGGCTGCTCTGAGGTCTCCATGCAGCCTTCTCTCCTCCAGGCTGAACAGCACCAACTTTCTCAGCCTATCTTCATATGGGAGGTGCTCCCATTCCCTGATCATCCTTGTGGCCCTCCCCTGGACTTGTTCCAACAGTTCCTGTCACAATAGGCCCTGTTAAAAAGTTTGCCATCATGTTGCTTATGAATCCCCTTTAAGCACTGAAAGGAAGTCTTCTTTTATCTTCTTTCCTCATAGGTGAAGTGTTCCATCCCTCTGACCGTTTTTGTGGCCCTCCTCTGGACCTTTTACAACAGGTCCATGTCTTTCTCAAGCTGAGGGCTCCAGAGCTGAATGCAGTGCCTGGGACTGGGTCTCAGCAGAGCAGAGTAGACAGGGGAATCACCTCCCTTGACCTGCTCGTCGCGTTTCTTTTGATGCAGCCCAGCATACATTTGGCTTTCTGGGCTGCAAGTGCACATTGCCAGGTAATGTCCAGCTTTTTATCCTTTTGACCTACACATGGATGTCGTAGTAATGAAATCCCTGTGCCCTAACAATTACCATGCTGCTTTGTATCATTAAAATATTTTTCAAGAAGGTTTGGAATATTCTTTATGTACACATTACTGCTTATTTTGCTTTGGCCTATTGTCAACTCAGCCATAGCGCACATAGCAGTAGCGTGGCACTACCTGAAATTCATTATTGCATCTCCTAGGATGGACTAGGTTTATGCACTTTTTTTTAAAAAATAATATACTTAATTCAGTTAATTAATTAACTATCAGGTAAATTAGCTTTATATCTCGTTCATATTTATGAGCCAAAATGGTCAACAACTTTAATCCATAACTGCATTAAATGACATTTCTAGCTCTATTAATGACTCTGTATAATGGCTAGATACTTTTGGTTTTCAGGCTACCCTCAGTTCTAGTGGCAAATGTCCAAGAGCATTAATTCTGAAAGAAACTTTAGTGATCCTATTACAGAGAAGGTGCTGCTAGATGGACTGAACACTACTTTTTCCTCCATCTCACAATATGAATAGTATAAATAAGACTAGATGAAGAAATCACTCAAAACTTCATAAAAGAAAATGACGCAATTCTTGTGAGAATGCCTTTCCAGATGCCCTTTTTTATGAAGCAGTGATGATGAGGGTTTTTCAAGACTTCTTTTTAAACCTGTGGTTTTTTACTTCTCATCACCTGGACTTCTCTCACTGACTCAATAAAGCCACCAAACTTAATGCAGCGCTAAATGATTTATTTTACAAAAAACTTAAGAATTACCTTACTGTTCAGCTAATGAACAGCCACTAAAGTGATAAAGTCACCTTTCTGTTTAAAATCCTTCTACGCCTTAAAAATTGTACACTGCAGAGAAGAGGTGAAGCTCCCATTGTTTCCTTGGACAGGCTGCTCCTTCAGGACAAAACTTCCTGATTTGACTATTTAAAGCACAGAATCCATCCTGAATTCTAAAATGAGGAAGCAAGAAATATTACAGCATTTTATAGAGTAAAAAAAAAAACATGGAGACTGGCAATGAAAAAGGGCATTAGATCACAATTTTAATTCATTTATTTTATTGTTATTTATGGATACAAACAATTGGAAATAAGGAGACACCCAAAGGAATCTGAGTTATTTTCAGCTTGCTATATTTCAATACCTGTCATAATTAGAAAGTGTGTAGTGAAAAGTTTTCTTCAGTTGCATGTTGATTCTTGTCATGGGTTCAGCAGTAGCAGTTATTTTTCCCCTTCTCAGTAGCTGGTGCAGCGCTGTGGTTTTGACTTTTGGCCTGGGGACAGTGCTGATAACACCACCGATGTTTTTGGTTACTGCTTAGAATATTTTGGTCTGGCCAAGGACTTTCTGAGCCTAATGCTCTGCCAGGGAGGAGGGGAAGCCGGGAGGAAGCAGACACAGGACACCTGACCCAAACTGACCAAAGAGGTATTCCATACCACAGCACGTCATGCCCAGGATTTAAAAACGGAGAGCAGAAACTCGAAAGGGTGTGGGGGTGCACTGCTTAGTCAGGCTGGGTATACGTGGTGAGCTGTTGTATTCTTGTCCCTTGTATTTCTCCTGTCATTATTATTATTGGTGGTAGCAGCAGTGGTTTGTGTTATACCTTACTTACTAAACTGTTCTCATCTCAACCTGTGGGAGTTGCATTCTTTCGATTTTCCTTCCCTCCCTCCAGGAGTTGGGGGAAAGAAAGCAGGGGGAGTGAGTGGGTGAACTTCATGGCTGATTTACGTCTTAAACCATGACAATTCTCAAGCATAAATCATTTTTTTTATAAATAGTTGAGGATATGGAATCAGTGAAAGACACCACAGGCTAAGGTGGAAGCTGTACAAGATACCTAATAATATTAGGTAATAATATAGCATAACTGAAGAACTGTAGCAATAAAATAAATGCATTTAGACAGAAAAAGCTGTGTGTGCTCCTGTATATTTGGGTGTTAATAGCACATGTATGAAAAAGTACCAAACTGCAACAAAAGGTTTCTTGTTTGCAGTTTTGACACCCCTTCAGATCTGTAGCAGCACATTAATTTCCAGATATTAAGCATGCCTTTTGTAAGCTGTGTTTGACTAAAACCTCAACATTTTTGGTGGTTTTCAAATGTGGATCTTAAAGCCACTCGGTTCATTTGAGACTGAACAACTACACGGCAGTCAATACAATATTGCCTTTTATGCTGTTCTCTCAACTTACATATTACTGGACTTGCAGTGACTCCCAAGTTATAAATGGGTGTCGTTATTATGACATATATATCATTAATAAGTTACTTCATACAATAAAACCATAATGGTAGATCTTAGATGCTTGAGGAGGTGGGGTTTGCTATTTGTCTGTCTGGCTTTTATTCTGCGATTACGTCAGAACAAGAACTGTTTGCCTTAGGATTTTTCTGACCATCTTGTGCTCTCTCAAGCCTTTATAGCAAAAGGGATGGCAGAGCATAAATAGAGTGAGGCCAAATGGTAACAAAGTGTCATCAAATTCAAAAAGTTATTGACAGCATTTGCCTTTAGACATTACTTAAGTCCAGCATTTTCGCATTGCTATTGCAATCACATCTATGCTTCTGGATCTCCAGATGGAGCTTCCTCTCCTCCACCCATTGCAGTGGAGTTGTGCCTGTTTTACTCCATTGTTTGCAAAAGGGAAATAAGGCCCAGGAGCTCTGACAATATTCGAGAGATCTCTAACACACAGGAAAGTGCCTTCTTACCTCTATAAGACCTCATATTTTGACAGAAAGTAAACCACATTTCCAGCAAGTAAACATGTATTTTGGCAAGTCCAAATAGGACAATCTAAACAGACAATGCTCACAAAACAGCCAAATCCTAAACTCATGAGGTTCAAATAGACTACAGAATATTTATGGCAGGTTGCACAGCTCAGTTTCAAATAACACAAACCATTACTTCCACTACTATCCCTTATATGTCTCTGTATTTCTCACCATCAGGCAAAAATGGCAAATTACATTTATTTTTTTATGACTGAGAATCTTGGTGCATCTTTTATGAGTATTTCTTTCTAGGGCTATAATCCAAAAGTTAGCAAGAAACTTCAGCTCTTTAACCACATCCATTGCATTCAGCATTCAAAATTTATCTTTCATTATTTCTGTAGGTATACTCCTAGTCTGGTTTCCTTTCTGGTTTAGACCTTCGTAGCTTCTGGCTAGATTGATCTAGCAGCAGACATCCTGATCTCTTTCCAGACTATGTGATATCCTTTTATCACTTTCAGTATAGGCACAGTTTGTACCTGTAAATTGGAAATTATGTCTTCTACCCCTTTACGCTTCTGTGACTGTTACAGTATAACCTGTATAGGCACAATGCTATTAAGTTCTTCACATACATTAGAACAGGCTATTTTCTTTTCTTTTAAAATAAGAATTATTTTATTCACATTTTCCAAAATATGTTACTCTTGCGAGCTACTTAATAAAATCGGGCTATGACCACTACAAAGCATTTATGCGTAGTGGAATACCTGCATGTTCAATAGAATGACTTTGAAGTTGCCTTAGAAAACAAAAAGATTTGCATGTTTAAAATGGTGTCTAGACTATAATTTCTAAAGTTCCCTGTCCTAGACTGTTGAGGCATCACAGATTGCTACATGTTCCCGGGAGTTTTAGGAAGGTAACTTTTTCATAAAATATGATCACATAGATGAGCTTTTTATGAGGGTAACAACAGGCATCTTGGTGTCACACAGGTTTTAGATGGGGGCTACCCTACATGAATATTCTGATAAGCATAGCATTATGAGCACAGCAGGTGAGATGGGCCAGGGCAGATATGTAATGATATGTATTTTACAATCTGAAAATGTGCACCGTATATACATGATATTTAACTTCAATGAAGCTGTATGACCAAAGGGAGCAGACTGAAGAGTTTGAAGTTAAGCCAGGCCTGTTCAGAAAATGATCCTGGGTACAGTGACCTAGATGCAGCAAAGAATTGTGTGATTTTGTATTAAGCTAAGTAATGTCTAATAGTCAGAAACTGAAGAGGGGTGCACTCAAGGAAGTAAGGAAGGGTCATCAGTGCAATTTGTCCAATAAATGCGAGTTCAAGCATTGAAGCAGAGATAAAAGCTTTTTGTGTTAAATCGTGTTCTGAGAGCTGTGACAGTATTATATGCTTTTTATTTTGTCAGAGAAGATGGAAATTAAGCATCTAAAATTGTATTATGCAGGGAAATAGAAATGTTCATAAGCACTCTGGTTGTCGGGGATTTTGTTTGCTTGTTTGGGTGGTTTATTTTTGTTTCTCATCCAGGAAATTATGTCTGAGCTCCTCTTTATTTAAAAGTCTACTCTGATTGGAAAATAAGAATATCTTTTCTAACAGTGAAGGCACTTTCCAACTGACAGTGCATATTCCAGGACTTTGAAGATTCTCCATCATTTTCACATCTAAAATCAGAACTGGATGTCTTTCTAATAGACGGCTCAGACTGCAGATATAGAGCATGTTCAAAACTGTTAGTTGATTTTTTTCAGGCTTGATGATCTGAACACGCCCCCTGCCTTCCAACTCCATGAATCTTTTAAATGGACTTGTATTAATATTGATATATAGATATAGATGTGCTTAAAAATGAATTGAACTTGCAGTAAGGGTAAGGCAGAAAGAAGATAGTTGGCTGATATATGTGATAAGTTTTCTCTCTAAAGCTCTTCTTCATTCATCAGGGGCAAGCAAATAACAAGAGCTGATTTTGTTGACATGGAGTCATAGCTGACTGGAAATTGATCTAATTAAAAAAAAGAAGAAGGAGGAATCAGTTATTTTCAGCTATTTAGCACAGTAGTAAATACATAATTCCTGGCAAAAAAGGACTGCTGGCTGGAAAAATTGCCTTAGGTATGACTGTTGTCTCCCATTTCTTGTAGAGAAAGATGATTTCTGTCACTTACAGTCTTGTAAAAATATACTTCATTGTTTGTTCTGGAAAACCCTGAGTGTAAGTAAAGCTACTGTAAAGACTTTATTCATAATCTTGTTCCACTGAGTTCCAAGGTTAATCACACATTCACATTTAGTTAGGCGCAATTATTGCCCAAATGGTTAACAGTGATCCTTTATCAACCATAGTGCTGCAATTTTCAGTGCTTAGTTTTTGAAGGTAGGTACGGTTCTTCACACAAATCAGTGTGCCAACGCCTGGAATAGGATTCCATTTTACTCCTGAGGCAATGGTAATGTTACCCTTTTGCATGACTCTCAAAAGACTAAAATTAGAGAACCTTTAAATCAGCACCACTCAAAAATGTAAAAATATTTTGATTTCCTGGGACTACGGGACTTACAGACTTTGCTGTCATAGACTATAAGAGGGTAGTATTCAATTATAATACATGACAGGTAGACAGATGTGTACAAAATTTTAATAGATGCCTTGGATTTATGCAAGGCATGCTTGCTACTGATTACAGAGTTCAGCTCAAGTATTTGGTTTCAATTAGTTTACTTTAAAGAAGCTACTTCTAATTATGAGTGTAACTGAGAGAAGAATCTAGTTTACTGAGTGCTATTTTTAAGTCCTCATTAGTAATATAGAATGTTGAGTTTAAAAAGTTGGGAATTCACAAATAATTTGGCAGGAGTTTCACTCCTTCCCAAATTTGTAGGCCAGTCTAGCATGTGTAAAAGATTAGCACATCCTACCTTCCATGTTTTATGAAATTAGAGGCTAGAAAGGCTAAAAAAAGTGAAACACACTGCACATATGTAGCACATAAGATATTTTGCTGAATGTACTTATTGCACTTTAAAAAACTCTCTCAACAGAAGATACGAGAGAAATAAAATCCTGTGAAAATAAATACACAAAATGTTTCAAGGTCCCACAATATTACCTGATTCACTGCTTCTCACTGAACACATCTCTTGAGTGAGGATGGCCTTGCTAAGGCTGCTGAATACACAGGTATGCCTTAATGGTCCCCTGACTGAAGGGACACTGAAGAGCAGTACTTGCACAGAAGGTTTGTAAAGCACCAGCAACATAGTTTATGATTAAAGATCAAGAACCAAGTTTCTAGCTCTCTAGTAATCAAGGAAATATACCAGCTTTTCCCTAAGAAAGTGAGCTTGTAGCTGTATTTGCAGTGATGAAACTCATGAGTGCAGAGAATAACATCTACATATGTTCTTCCTCAACCAGAGCAGTATAAATTCTAGGAGAAATTCCAAATAATCTGGAAACTGTATAGGGCCACTGTAAACCAAGGAGTTTAGGTGCCAAGAAGCTTCAATCTTGCCCAGATCTATACCACACCCTGCATATGGGTTGTGTCTAAATACTACAGTGTAGCCCTAAATATACTTCTTAAGCAGTTGCATATGTCCTTTGGAGCAGAACACTCTATTATCTACTCCTTCACCCCTGCCACGTTGACCAATAGCTGTTGATAGTATGAAGACAGAAATAAAGAATAAATTCAATGAGTTCTCTATTTGTACATGCAAATCAAGGAAGTTGTCACATCTTAGTAAAAAGTAAAAAGGAAAAAAGTGTTGCTCACATGCTTCTGCTTCCAACTATATTTATTCTTCATTTTAATTCAAACCATCAGCAATATCTTATGGGTTCAGCATCCTGAATTTTTGACAATTTTTCAGAATTGTCCCATATTGCTTATGCTATGCGATATAATCACACAAATTCTGATACTTCCAAGAATCAATGGCAAGGTAAAGAGCATTTTAATAGTTTACTGTAGAAAAGGGGGCACAGAGTGTGGGCCTATTCTTCTCGTTTTAATCAGAATTAGTGGTGTATTTTTGAAGGAAACTTGTCTATCTCAGGTGCCTGCTGTGGTTGCCAACATAGAATGGTCCCAAAGCATGAAAACTGCATTCCTTTCAGAGCAAATGAGCTGGAAGAGAAACTCATTAAAGATACCTAATGTGCTCCAATCAGTGCGTGCTGAGCATGAGACCAGACAACAGGCATTCTGAAATCTATTCTTTGAAATGCATGTGGCGTGGACACTGCATCATCAGCACCAACAAAACTCTAAAACCATTGTCTAAAACCATTGCTTTACTCACTAATGTAGGCATAAACAGAGACAAAAATAATCTCCATGATTTAAGCTGTCTAAATAGCATGGAAAAAAAAAAGTCCTGAAAAGCAGGACTTGATTTCCCATTCATCTGGTTGTCCAGAGAAAAGAAATGGTCAGCTGACTACACAAATTCTTTGTTCCACTGTCCTTATTCCTATGAAGTTCTACTAAGATCTCTGCAGTCTCATCCACAATAGACTACTCCATAAAGCTGTAGCAAGACACCCTCTGGAGGAAAGCAGCTCACAGTAGAACAGTGAGCTGCTGTTCATGTTTCCTGTGGAAAGGACTAATACCTTGAAATGGAGATCTAGTTCTATCAGCTAAAACTGAAATATTCTTTTCACTTTCTAAAGTCCAAAGCTAAGTGAAAACATGATTTATGAAAGTACTACGAGTGTAATTCAGTAACACCTGTCTGTAAAGAAATTTAGCTAGATAGTTAAGAGAAGGTCAACATGTCAGAATAATGTGCTCCAGGAACTTTCTTTCTACACTGGACAGGATAAGGTAATTAATGTTAACCTAAGTTTATGCTGAAGTTGGCTATTAGTTGGCACATAAAATTGTATGATATTATCAATAAGATCATACTGAGAGCTCACATTCCCAGTTTCTACGCACTCAAAATGTTTGTATGAACAATTCATCCTTAAGGACCATCAGTCACTCTACACAGTTGGCATACAATTCTTTGAAACATCAGTCTGTTTAATCAGAGTACAATCTTACAGTACAACTCCAGCAGTGTCACCACCTCTTCCATAGCAGTTCTTTCCTTTGTAGCACTTCTTCAGTCTCATCAAAGATATTCTTCTCCTATTTTATTAAAAAGACTAACAATTGCTTGTTTTCCAACTTAGGAGAATGAAACAGCCTATGTGACACCGTATTGTCTGTTTATTAAGTGCAAAGAATTCCATCACATTTCCAGAATCTGACCATTTAGAATAGATTCTGAAGTGGTTTTGTCTATTGCTATATTTAAATCTCAAATATTTCCACATGTGTTTCATGTCAAGCCTGAGTGTTCCTTTTGAAACTGAGCATATATACTACAACTAAGAACAAGACCCAAATTGTTTATAAGACCAATATCCCTGGCTGATGTGAACCAACATAACTGCAGTGGTTTCAGTGTAAAACCCTGTTAGCCAATACTATTATTGCTGGAATAGAAAGCAATTTCTTTCAATTCTACTTTTTATTTTTTCTATTAATCTAACTAGGCTTATTTTATACAAACAAAAAAACATGGAAGTATTTCCAGATCTTCAAAAGATATGTTATTTTAAGGAAAAAGTACCCTGGTAATTTCTTTATATAACTGGAAAATTTTATGATCATTTCACTCAAAACTTTATATCTTTTATTTTGTTAACGCTTAAAATGTGTTTTAAACTCCATTTTATACAGACGAAATCAATCATAGTAAGTGAGCATGAAAATCAGTAGTCTATTATTTTTATTTCTGACTGTAGATCTTCTCTTGAAATCTATGAAGTGGTCCTTCTGAAGTTAGACCTTTTTTATTTCATTTAGTCAACAGCAGAATTATATAAAAAAGTTCATATTTATAGAAGGTCATGCCTCATAAAAGCTTCTAGGGCCTGCACTATTCCGATTTATATCCCATTAACCTCATGGCTGTCAGGTGCCCATGGACTTCTAAAAAATATTTGGCTATCACGATGAGGCACATGTACATCCAAAATTTACCAGTGATGTGGTTTAAAAGTCTGTATTGCATTAGGAAGAATCTAAATGTTTTACATTACTTATCACACTTGCATCTTATTTATAGGCACTATGAATTCAGATGTATTTTTAGATTAAGGCTTTTTGGCAGAGACTGTCAGAGTAAACAGCCCATTGCATCTGACATTAATTCTTAATATAATGTGCACAAGGATAATAAAAAGCTGAAGTGGATTAGTGGATGAAATTCTCTGCTGTCTTGTGGATACCTAGGCCCAACTTTTGTTGAATGATATGTGCATCTTTACTCAGTATGATTATTTTAATACACCAGATTACTATTTGATATTATACCAAATAATGTTGTATTCTTGGGGGTCTGTTCTTTTATATGTATTTGTTTGAATATTTTTTTCTGTAGTCTTTAGAGCTACTATAAGCAGCTGAAAGGTTAATATAAAATTTAGTAGCATTTATGTAGTTTCATGAAATAATTATCATCTAAAAGGTGCCTAAACCAAGAAGAATTTAATGTTGCTAACATTTCTTCTTCCTGGATTTAATACAAACAGACATAAAATAATTCTCTTTTTAAAATCTCCCCTGTTAATTATAAAGTGTGATAAAAGATCTCCTGAAACATACTATGACATAAAAATACAAAAATCAAAGAAACTCCAAGAAACTGCTTAAACACAGTTAAAAGTGAGAGCAAGTTCATAATTTAAAATATCTTACAAGTTTTGTGTATTCATAAATGTTAGTCAGAACTTTTTCAGAAGTATTTTAAAAATATTTGGCTGAAATGGAATGCTCAGAGAGTTCCTGACTTTTTTGTGTGCTTATATTATGGTAGCACTCAAATGTAAGCACTTTTCTTCACAAGAAGAAAAACTGGAAAGACTGTCCTTCATAGTGTGTCTAGATCTCAAGATAGGAACCTGGTAAACTACTCATGAGCCTAGCAAAAGGAAAAGACTAGAAGGAGCATAGGAAAAAACAATTAATATCTTGTTCTGAGCATAAATGCTATTTTGACACCCATGATCAAGACATTCTGATCTTTCATAAATGTCATGGAATATTTGATTTCATAATGCAGGCATTGTTTCTCGCTTCACTTACCATCACTATGCCAACCAGATCCATTGCGTCTTGACAAAATCTTTTGGAATAAGTAAGAAAAATGTTTTTGAAACACAGGAGAACGTGTGAGAAAGCATGCTTCTCATTCATATTATTTAGGTTTTCCTAATTCTACCCAAAATACTGTTTACAGGCGCTGATTCTATGCATACATTTATCTCTGAAGCCCAAGCCACTTTCCAGTCACAATATCTTACCTTCAGATTTCTCATGTGAGCAGACTAGGCTCACAGAGTCAATCATTCTTTGTAGAATGTGAGATGGAAGGTAGGAAAGGCAGGAAAGACTTTCACTCAATCTTATGTTTTGGCTTTTAAGGACACAGAAAAGATGTGAAAATTTAAAGGCAACCAAACAGTGCCAAAGCTCACCCCCAAGTAAAGCAAATACTTGACCATGTTTGAAATGGGATAGGAGAAAGTATGTATTGTGATATGTATTGTCTTTAGGAGGGAGCCCAAGTCCACAGCCATCCAACAGTTAAATAGCATGGCATTGGTAGAAAATGTGGTCATTAAGGTTCCCTGATACCAGTTCTGCACAAAATTGCAGACAGCAGCAAACTGTTTTGCAGTTCAACTTCCATCAAATCAAGGAATGGAATATTTTTGGGGTCAAAAAACCCAACAAAAAACTAAACCAAAATAGTCAAATTTGATATGCTGGGTAAACTTTAGTGGGCTCTATAAAGGGTATATATAAAGGGAAAGGATAAGAAGATTATTATTGATAATATCAATAATTACAGCATTGACAATAATTTAAACAACCTTGGAGACAGACACAGTGAGTACTATCACTAGAACTTCTTTTGCAAATTCTTGTGAAGGTTGTAAATCTGACGTGCATCCTGGCACAAGTTTTTTTTCGTGTCCTTTCTGTGTCTTTGTTATGAGCAGTGATTTGTGACATAGAAAGGAGAGATGGGGAGGGAACTATTCAGCAACAAATGTGTCAATGGAAAGGAAACTATTTTGAAATAGAAAATAGATTGTATGTCAAACGGAAATGTGCCAATCAGCAAATAAACACAGAGGGAAGTCTAACAGGTGCCATGACTCCAAACCTTTTGATGTTTCTCATCTGCATAAATGATACACACAGGGAAACCAGCTGCAAATAAGTTAAGTTTACTGAAACACAATACTAGAGGGAGTACTAAATACCAGGCAGTTTTCAAAGATACAGGAGAGGGATTTTGGATCGTCTTTGTCGAGTAATTGCACAACACGTTAAATCAACATATGGCTCAAACAGAGGCTGGGATAAAGAAAGGGTTTTAAAAGCAGGTTAAAAACAGGGAAATAATATAATTTAAATATGTCAAAACTTTATACATGAGGAGAAAAAGCCCACCAAAAAAAAAAAAAAGGAAAGAGAAAAAATTAGATTACTAGGTCCAGAAGTAGATTACATGATCCTGGAAATTACAATAGTGATTAGAGAAACTTTCTTTATTCATGTTCATTCATATAGCTGTATTGTGGATATGAGAGTATAAGAATTTCTTTATCTGTAGAACAGAATAATGAGGACCTTTTTGTAGAAACTATTTAAGGAATCTGAATTTGCAGGTCACTTAGAGTTATTGAATCACTAGGTTATTGAATCTATTATCCTTTCTTCACACCACTATAGATAAAAGATTATTAAAAAAGAGTGAAATAGGAACCTTTGATTAATCTGTAGGTACTGATATGAATGGATTCTCTGCCAGTAACTTCAGTGGGAGATTTTGGCTAAAATCTTTCAAATTTTATGCATATTTTTGTAAATCCTTTTGAAAAATAATAATGGATTTGTTTGTCCAAGAAGACACACACAGAGACAAAAATTTTATGGGTTTATTTGCTCAAATCTGTATTCACAGCGCGAAACAGCAATTAGTTATAGCAATTTAGCATTTCTATTTAATAAGGATGAAGCACATACTTTTTATATTGAAATCACATCAAAATTATTAGTATTTTCTACTTGTATGTGAATATGATCTTTATAATTTTTAAGAAGTTGAAGAGGGAAATAATTGTAGCTAGTTTTCCATCCATAATATGATGACAGTGCTTGCTATATTCTCTGTAACTTATCCTCAGTAAAAAAGCCTAAGTCTATTGCCACAGTATATAAAGTAATTTATTAATTTAACAGAAATGATACCAGATTGTGGTTTGCTATGGAAAAGCTCACACTCAAACTTTACTACCGCCATTTATTGAGGAGGTAGGAGCTACAATAGAAAACAAAAATGTAATCATGAGAAAGCACTTCGATTATTATTGCAAATTGCAAAAATATGATTGTAGTAATACTCAGTTGTGGTATATGGAACTGATGAGTGACACGTTAAAGAAAAATTGAACTAAATCACAATCACAAAGAAATCCAGCATGGAACATATTTCTGTAGGTCATCTGGTACAAATCCACTTCTCCCCCTCAAAGCAGTAGCAGATTCAAAGATGGATTCAACTTCAAAGTTAGATCAGGCTGCTTAGGGTCCTATTCAAATGAGGGTTTAGTTCTATTATATCCAGAAAGATATAAAATTTCACAGCTGCTCTGAGCAACCTGTTCCTGTGCTTCAGCAGCCTCATTGTGAAATATTCCTAATATCTAGTCAGAACTTCTCTTACTGCAGCCTGTGCCCATTTCCGATTGTAGCATGTGTTTGCCACAAACTGCAGAATCTTACATATTCTTGGTAGACAGTTGTCAAGGAAGACAAAATGTGAACAAGTTTTGGACAAGTTAGTTTAAAAAGGCTGCAGCAAAATTCGCTCTACATTCAAGATAATTTAGGGAAAGAAGAGAATACAAAAACTTCAGTAATTCTGAATGATGAGAGCAGGGAGAGGAAATCTTGGAGCTCTCCACACTGATGCTTGGAGTTTGGTTAAGATCCTGTTTGTAGGGGGATGAATGGCAGAAGGCATGGAGACAAACAGTCCTAAACAGTTTTATAATTAAACGTACTTTAGCAGCAAATCACTCATCATTGCAATCCTTCAGCCGTTCAAATATGTTAATCTTCCAAATGTTCAGACAGTTCAGGCTATTATTTCAGATAATTGACACTTCCTTCAGTAGAAAATTTCAGCTTTTCTGCAAAGAACAAAGAAGGGGAATAGTCATTCTTAATTAGGGGGAATCCCACAGCAAACACTGACTACCAAAAAGTCACATTTTTACTAAGAAACAATGCAAATCTTTTGGGTGAACAATTTTTAAACATTTGTGTCACCATCACCACAGTCATATATGTCCTCTGACTATATTAATCTTGAACTGGTCAGGAAGTTGGCTCATTTCTTGTTTAACAGCTTAATCTTTCCTCATCTCACTGTGTTTTATTTCTATCACCCCCTAATTATTATCTATAGAACTTTGGATATATTATTTTAATATTCAGAATGTGAAATATTTTGGATCAGATGTTATTTACAGTTAGAATGCTCAGAAACTCCAGATGCTCATAAACAACAAACATCAATTTAGTTGTCTTCTTTATTCCCTGTTATAAATGAGAAATGACTAAACTAATCCAGATGTGTCTATGCCTTTAATTCCATCTGTGTCACAGACAGTAAGGCTATGGTCATTAATGAATTATTGCATATTAATCTCCAGAGCCTTTTATGCTAAAATCTCTGCTAAAATACACATTTGTTCTCAATCCTTGGAATAAATCCTGATAATTCAACTAAGCATTCCTTAAACATTCCTTAGCAGGGGGATATTTTATCCCTCTGATTGCTGTGTTGCTGCAGGAGTGTTAATTATAGGAAAATATTAAAAAAAAAAATGAGGTGAAGAAGTTATGAATTTCAGTCCCAAAGGCATTATAGCAAGAGCAATAAATAAAATTCTTATAACAGCTTGAAGATTTGAAATATACCCTTTTTGCTACTCTTTTTTGCTGAGAATGCATGGTCTATTGTTATCTTTATAATCTCTAATTCCAAAGACCTCAAACATCTCTGGTTATCTGCAAAATAGGCTTTGTTCTGTCTTCTTTTTTTCTCCTGTGAAAATTATTTTCTTAAAAGAAAAATGTATCAGTGTTTGTTTTTCTACACGTGTTCTGAATTTCCATTTATTAGATGAATGTGTTTTGTATTCACTACAGCAAGATCTGTTATGAGTCTATAGCAGATGAACCTTACACTGTGGTTACTAATAGCTGTTTAAATTTTGCTGGAATTAAGTTTAGTGAGAGGAGCAAGCAGAGTGAATTGTTTAAACCTTTCTGGATCAGTCAGAGAAATGGATAAGGAATTAGCAGAACTTATCTCTTCACTAACATGTAGTACTCAGCACAGCCTAATCAAAATGCTCTCCAACTGGTACAGATGGAAATTACAAGAAATGCATTAATCTACAGGTCATTTGATCTAAGATCAAATTTTTAACACAGGTGAATAAACAAATCCCCAGGAGAATAATATTGCACAACATTATGCAATTCTGCACCCTTCTGAAGAGTAAATGCTACTTCTTTGTACCAACATAATCTTCTACAACATTAATAAGGACTGATGAAATTTTGTGTTGCGCTTTAAGCCCAGCTGGTAACTCAGAACCACACAGCTGCTTACTCACTCCCCCTCACACTTCCTCCACCTCACTTCCAGAGATACGGAGGGTTGTGACTCCCACGGGTTGAGTGGGAACAGTCCAGTAACTAATGTATAACACAAACCACTGCTGCTACCACCAATAATAATAATGGTAAGGGAAATAACAAGGGAAGAGAATACAATCGCCCACCACCCTCCGACCAATAGCCAGCCCAACCTGGGCAGCGATCTAGCCTTTCTGGGTAACTGTCCCCTGTTTCTATAGTGGGCATGACGAGGTATGGAATATCTCTTTGGCCAGTTTGGGTCAGGTGTCTTGTCTCTGCTTCCTTCTGGCTTCCCCTCCTCTCAAGCAGAGCATGCGAGTCAGAAAGTCCTTGGTCAGAGTAAACATCACTTAGCAACAACTAACTTATCAGCATTGCTCCCAGGCTGAAAGTCAAAAACACAGCATTGCACCAGCTACCAAGAAGTGGAAAAAATTACTGCTACAGACAAACCCAGGACACCACAGTAGCTCAGTCTGATTCTAAATTTGAGGCCGTCAGCTTTTGCATCTGATTTATATAGGGAAATCACAGAGTTTTCCAAATGTTAGCTATGTTTGTATTCCTTCCATGGGAGCCAAATCTCGGTGAATTTAGAAGGTTTTCCAGTGTCCCGAGATCTGTGTTGGAAGATATTTAAACTACTGACTTGGACTGATGAAAAACATGGACCAAAAGGACAGCAGGCTTATATTCCTTCTTGAATGGACTGAGTTCAATAATATGTCCTCACAAAAAATATATATTAAGTAAATACATGTCGTGGTTTTAAACTGTAAAACAGCCACGCAGTTAATTCACTCACTTCCTTTCCTTTTCTTCCCTCTGCTCCTAGAAGAATGGGAAGGAGAATCAAAAGAATGCAACTCCCACAGGTTGAGATAAGAACAGTTTAGTAACTAAGGTAT
>JANRGW010045423.1:6565-23563 GCA_024733675.1 Psilopsiagon aymara | reverse complement strand
TGTTCTTATCTCAACCTGTGGGAGTTGCATTCTTTCGATTCTCCTTCCCATCCCTCCAGGAGTAGAGGGAAGAAAAAAAGGGGAAGTGAGTGAACAAACTGCGTGGCTGATTTATGGCTTAAACCACGACAATATACAAAATAGAGAACGGAAGAGAATATTGAGAATTTTAAAATACATATTTTGAAAACTTTCCACTTTACATATTGTCAGACATTAAAATTGGCTGCATCTTGTTCTGTGATTTTGATTCCTTCCTATTGGCAGATGATTTGAAAACTGCTCAAAAAGCCAAATTGTGCTTCAATTAAAAAAAATCCAAGCAAATATTTACGTAAGCCAAATAAAATATTAGTGTAACTCAAATATATATTCACATGGCAAGGTTGGTCTCAGCCCATAATTAAGTAAAGCAAGTATAACAGTAATACTGTATTCAAATATGATTACATCATATTATATATATGCAAAATCGTAAGAACATTTTAAATTATTTACATTTCAAAAAAAATTTCTGCTTTTATTTTGGAAGTCAATATGATTAGTTTCCATTTTTTTTGTGACTTTTCCCTATAATCTGAATGATAAGAATATTTTCTGAAGGCTAACTTTGTTTATGCTAATCAGAAGCAGCAGGAGAATGTTATTACTACTTCAACAAGAAGCTATCAATGAAATCAGATGAAGCCCTTATGATGATTAAATTTGGAGCTATATTGACATCTAATTTAGATTTAGATTTAATATGCTAATATGCTACAGTGTAATGGGATAAGTTCAAGATGTTGATGATAATTACTTTGGGAGCTTCAGTATCGTACTGTATTCATTTTACTAGTTCCCATGGTTTGTAGATGACAGTGGGAGATTTCTCCTCAAAAAATTTGCAAATAAAATAATCAGCAAGATTACTTCACTTGTTAAATGAGACTAGACATGGAATAATGGCATACAGACTGCAAGTAAACAGGTTTCAAATAAACTGAAATTGCTTATTTAGACATTTTTACTTCGATTATATATTATTCCTCTTGCATTGGGCACAAAAATAATCATTTTTTGTTATGACTTTTTTTTGGTTGCCTTTTTTTTTCCCCCCTCCAGGCTTGTTTGTTTGTTTGTTTGTTTGTTTTTGTTGGGTTTGGGGCTCTTTTTCCATAATACAGAAATGGGAAATGGCACACAGTGAAGCAAAGGCACCTCCTGCAGGTAGCAAATTCTCTCTTTAAATGGCTCTCATTGTAAAGATATCATCAGTGATGCAGAGGAAGTGACAGTCTGACAGGTCCACCATCTGCTTCCTAAAACGTAAAATGACAAAGCTTCTATCCCAGGGAGTTTATTGTCTCAATTTGATATTGCAAAAATAATATAAAACATAATACAGACATTAGGTGGTTGTAGTGAGCAGTGGAGAAAAAAATGTGAACATGGGAACTCTGACTGAAGAAATTATGTAGTTGTTTACATGTCATTAAATTAGAAAAGAGAATCTTTTTGTGTTGAAATATTCAAAAATGTCTTTTAAGAAACTGAATTTTCCCTTGCAATGTACAATCCAAGTTTCATATCACTTTAGTATTTCCTTTTCCTCCAACAGAAATTTTCTTTTAGAATTCTGACAAACTTCATTTTAAGACTCATATTAATAATTTGATATTTAAAATCTCAAAATATTAAAAATACTTAAAATATCAAAATACAAGAAATATTTCAAATTTGGTATTAAAATGAAATCTAATTTCAAATATTGTCATGATTTAAGCCACTATAAGTCACCCAGTTTGCTTACTCACTTCCCCCTCTTTCTTCCCAACAGCTCTGGGAATGGGGAGGAGAATCAAAAGAATGTAACTCCCACAGGTTGAGGCACGAGCAGTTTAGAAACTAAGGTATAACACAAACCACTACTGCTACCACCAATAATAATAATGGCAAGGGAAATACAAAGGAAGAGAATACAATTGCTCACCACCCAATACCAAGCCTGACCCAGCAGCGAAACCCCCTCTTCTGGGTCCCTGCCCTTGTCTTTTCATCCTGGGCATGACATGCTGTGGTATGGATAACCTCTTTGGTCAGTTTAGGTCAGGTGCCCTGCCTCCGCTTCCTCCTGGCTTCTCCTCCTCCCTGTCAGACCATGAGGCTCAGAATGTCCTTGGTCAGACCAAAACAGTCTAATCCATTACTGAAAACGTTGGTGTTATTAGCGCTGTTCCTAGGCTGAAAGTCAAAAACACAGCACTGTACCAGCTACCAAGGAGAAAAATGACTGCTACTGCCAAACCCAGGACAAACATGCAATTGTAGTGCCTAAGCTGGAAATATATGCATCTGAGGTCCTGTTGTGGTACTTACTGAGTGTGACTCTTATTTTAGGCAGAATGAATTGCCTAGTGAAACGTTTGCCTCTCTCCTTTCAGTATAGGAGACACTAACACCCCTATTTCCTACATAATTGAGGGGATGAACCTGGACCTACAGTCAGCCCTGTAACTACTTTATGACACCATAGATTAAGATAAATCTAGTCAGAAAACAGTGTCAAGGTAAAGAGCAGAGAGAAGGATCCATAGGACTGGAGTTTCAATTAAGGTGGGAAAAAGATGAACAAATCTAATTTTTCTGGTCTCTCAAGTAAATGGTGCAGAGAAATGAAAGAATCCACTATTGCTATAATCAAGGAGCAATATGCTTACCAATGGGAAGGAATGTCTATCCTTTAATTACTCACTTGACAGAGATTTCATGTTTGGAGGAAATATACAATTATATCTTTTGTGTGTTTTTGAAGCAAATTGGTAGTGGATTACAAAATTTTTTAGAGATGGAAATGTTGCCAAAAGTGCCATGTTGCACCTTATAAATGCTGCTTTATGTCTTTCTTTTATACACTCTTATAATATGGTGAAAAATCTGTACGACAGGTAAGCAAGGCTGTGCCCTTCACGTATATTTATTCTGTGAAATATCCTCCTTCCTGTTCCAGTAATGCTCCTAAGGATACGTCTGTACCAAGAAACAAAGAACTGTTCAAGGTTTGTTTAAGCTGGGCTAATGTTGTATTGAGATCATTGCTCAGGCCTGCAAGAAAAGGCTATATCAGAACAATACAGCACCCAAGTGTTAGCTCAAATACATCATCCAACTATTTGCTTTCAATTCTAGAGCTAGGACATAAATGTTCTTAAATGTTCTTTCCTGGGGGTGTCAATATCTTTCTATATCTTGACTTCACTGATTTCTTCTTCTTCTATCTGAATGTTTAAATTTGTTTGGACTGCTGAGGCTTGGGTAATGGTGAGAAAATGCTTATTTCAGAAATGCAGGAAAGTAATATGGGTTGACATAATATTATGATACTGAAGTGCTGCTTCTAACTGGAAACTGCCAGGATCTCTTCATATTCTGACTGATGTCCAATTATTTGTTCAGTTCAGATTTTTTGGAAGTATTTATACAAATCTGTTGCTCTCAAGTGCATATTTTAGGGCAAAAAAAAAATTCTTTCTCTTCCTTAATTTACTGTATCCTGCCTGCATTTTTGCAATCACACCCACTCCCTGAGCTCTGGCTAGCAACAGAGCCAACACCCGCAGTCTCATAATAAGAAAGATACATGTATCCTAGGCATTTCTGTGAACACCTGAATGGTACAGCTCATCTCTGCAACTTCAGAAATCCTGAGGAACTAAACCAAATTAAGTCTGAAAGCTGTGTCACCCTTCCACTTCAAAGCAACCTCTGTCACTGAAGATGTGAGAAAATTTTTTATGGAGTATTAATAAACAGATATTTTAGAAGCTTCACTAATCCCTGTGTCCTCTCTACTGTGTGGAAATGTGTAGATATAACACTGGCTGCTAAGTTAGGAGTTAGCTAGTTTCCAGTACTGAGCTCTCAGTCAGGGTGGCAATATATTAAAAACTCCCTCTGTGTTCGTCGCACTTTACCCTCCTTCCTCTCCGGGCAAAAGATTAGAATCATAGAATCATAGAATAGCTAGGGGCGGACAGGACCTTAATATCATCTAGTTCCAACCCCCCTGCCATGGGCAGGGACATGTCACTCTAGATCGTGTCATCCAAGGCTCTGTCCAACCTGGCCCTGAACACTGCCAGAGATGGAGCACTCACAGCTTTCTCACTGACCAGCACCCCCAAGTCCTCCTCAGGGCTGCTCTCAATCTCTTCTCTGCCCAACCTGGAGCCTGGGATTGCTCCAACCCAGGTGTAGGACCTTGTACTTGGTTTGGTTGAACTTCATAAGACTGGCATTGGCCCACTTCTCAAACATGTTAAGGTCCACCTGGATGGCATCCCTTCCCTCCAGCATATCAACCAAACCACATAACTTAGTGCCATTGGCAAACTTGCTGAGGGCGTACTCAATCCCACTGCCTGTGTTGCTGACAAAAATGTGATCACAGGACCATCCTAGCAGCAAGTCCTTCTTAATAAGTGACAACAGATTTATAACATATTGGTTGGAAGTCTCGTTTTACATACTTTTTATTTGATGTTACAGTTAAATTTTCAGCTTATGATTGGTCTCTAAGTACTCAGAGGGAACCAGAATGCTGTCACTAACTAGACAATGACATCATGTATCTTGCTCCTTCCAAATACAGATTTGATTTTGGCAAATCTTCATAACCACACACAGAATCTACTAGTGATTTTTTTTTTTTTTTTAAATTCACACAATCAGATGTAATTTCTTTTTTAATCACATGATCAGATGAAGTAGTTTTTGCAGGATCAGGTATTATTTATTGTACGTATTTATTACATAGTATTTTAGATACATATTAAATATATTGACATTATATTTGCCTTTTTTAATTAGTTTGTTGGTTTGTTTTCTCTTTTTTTTTAGTAGCTCCTAAAATACACTGTAGATATTTAAACCTTTAAACATTCTGTAATGTCTTTTGGGGTTTGATTTGGGTTTTATTTTTGCCCCTCTGTGAAAAGACAGTTGAGTGTTCTATTTGATAAAAAGTTTTAGAGTGAAAATAATAATAACAGGCCCTAGTAAAATACCATGCTTCTATGACTCACTAAGATTACTTAACATTTCAAAGGCGGGCCAAAGCTTTTAGTTTCTTTTCATTGTTACAAGGTATTTCAGCTAGGAAATGTTTCTGCAGTAGGATTTTAATATCCAGCTTCTCTAATTTCTGTGGATTCGGATTCAACCTAGCAGGAACTCTGTTTCAGAAGCCAATATTCATTCTATATAAAAAAAAGTTGCTATACTGATCATTTAAATGTTTCACAAATTTACTACCATCAATTTCTTTGCAAGATAGTTGGTAGCATTTGAATTTTTTTTTCTTGTGAATAGATTTTGTTGACATTATTTTACTAAATCATGATGACAATGTAGTTGTGTTTCTTTTCATATATGTTCTTTATATAATATTAAAATTTCATTTCAAGGACATACAAGGTGTCTTTTTTTAGAGGGCGATACAAGCACTGAGATGCAGATAAAAGTAGTAAAAGAAATTAAGTCTTTCTATAGATTGTTCCAAGGAAATTTTACACTTACTGAAACATACCATGTCTCTAATAATAAGGGCATATGCAAACCAGTAATTAAACAGTTGCATATGAATATTTGAAATCAATATAATACAGCTATTCAGAGCAAACCACTTAACTTCTGGAGCAGATGAAGATGATGTACCGGAATCCTACAGTTTCTTAAAGTCCAACTCCTGTGTCCAGCCTGTGGATTACGGGAGGTATAATAAAATTAAATTAAAATAAAATAAAATAGAATAGAATGAAATAAATAAAATAAATTTAAATAAAATAAAATTTAATTAAATTACCTCTTTCAACAAAAGCATGCTTATCAATAGAGACATTTTTATTATTTAGGCTTATCCTCAGTAGGTCGGGAGTGGGTTGGTGTGCAATTAACTGCAAGAGCAGAACCAATCATCATAGTGACATAAAGATTACAGTTAATTTTCTAAGGGTCATATGTGTACCAGTTGGGTATTGATTTCTGTATGGAGATCTGTTCTACTGCACACAAGACACACACCAGTCAAAGCACATGTTAGGGGGCCCAGGTGTGCCTGCCACCTTTGGCACAGGAGAATCACACAGCATCCAAGGCTGTCTCAGCTGAGGCAAGGGGCTCACTGCCATCTCACCCCAGAATTGCTGTCTTCAGCCTGATGCAAGGTGGTGGAAATCGGTGGATGTGTACCCACTGATGGACTATTACTGTTTATGCTATTGAATTTTAAGTTTAATGGGAAGTAGCACTCACTTATAATCTTGTTAGTCACATATCCCCAGCCTGATTTACCAGCACCCTTTCTAAAGTCTGTTAGCAGTGATTGCTTGGGGTAGCATTTTTTTCTGATCTCCTGCCTCAGATCTGTTTCCAGGATGCAGTGTGGTTAACAACTTATCTCTGATTCTTTTCAGTGCACTTCTAAACCATTACAGGAGAGTAGATGTAGTTCGGATCTCATCTAGCAGTGCTTTCAGGTAAGCCTCCCTGGTGATAATTATCTGTGCTGCTTTGTCATTCCAGTGCATACCAGAACCGTTGAACCATTTGGAGCTGGGCAGATGTAGAGCTCATTTTATCTGTGTTGTGCTTTCAGGCAGGTTTTATCTTGTAACAACTTTATCATTTCTTAATGTATAAAAGATTTCAAACTGAAAACTTCACATAAAGCAACCTATAGATAGCACAGATTGCAATGTGTGGTGCATACTTGCTCTATCCCAGAAGCACTTTTTTCTTTACATCTTGTTTTAGCAGGGAATATGACAATAAAAAGTGACAAATACTTACCCTTAGATCCAAGTTCAGTGCAGCTTGTCAGTTGACTGACTTTGATTTCCCACTTCTGCTTTCCACTCCTGGGTAAGCAGCATACAGAACCCATTTATTCTGTAATATCTGGACCTATTTTGACATATTTAGGCAGCATAGAGCAAAACAAAAGGTGCATTTCATATCAATAAGACAGCTGATTCATTTGGTCAGGGCAGGAACTACTATTGGGAAGATGCATAGAACTAGCTTTTCTTCATTTTTTCCTTTAAACTTTGAAGACATGGTTTAGATACTATCCCAGAAAAACTTAATAAATTAATTGTATGCAGGGTAGACATCAGGATAAATGAAAGAAGAATAAAGATGTCTACTCTTAGACGTCTTGAGATACCTCAGAAAGGAAAATTAAGATCTCTATGGCAATCTATGAAGGACAGTTTTGTCTTCACAATCAAGTGACACCTTCGCTTGCACATCTTCTGAAATATTCCAAATACCATTAGTGCATTTTTTGTGCTGTTCCCAAAACATATTCTGGTAGAAAATGTGTGGCAATGAACAATGTGAAATATAACACATGGTTGTCCATCTGTTTCCAGTCTTACAACTATAAATTCCAATCATTGTTTTTCATTCATCATTTTACATCGACATTTGAAGTATCATCTTTGCTGATGCTTGCTGAGACATACATTCATTTACATATGAAGTTGTACCTACTTATGGAAATGCTATTTTCAAGATTTCAATGTGCAAGAAAAACTAAGGAAGAAGTTTCCCCTCAAGTTTTGTCAATTTTATGATAAAATTAATTCACTTTTATGATTCTATGATAGATAGGTTCTTGAAATTTGAGTTAACATCATGGAAATGCACGATACTGAAATTATTTAAAACTATTACAGGATTAGAATAATGACGTTAGAAACAAGACAGATCATCTAATTTCAAACCCAGATAGTACCTGTCATCAAGGAAAAAAATATTCTCAGTTTTCTAGGTAAAAAAAAAATCCATAAATAGCTTGCTAAATTTTCATTACACTTGCTCAATGCACATATATTTATTTCTACATACTTTTGACTGAATGCTCTTCAGTTTGCTTCTTTCTTCAAAAGCTGATTCCACATCATCACTCACTATCCCACCTCTGGAAGCACATGGAAAAGCCAAAGCACAAATGTTTGTCTCATGCAAAATGCTTGGTGATGAAACAGTCCAAAATGATTCCACTCACACAACCTCATCCCAACTGTTGTGTATTTGTGGTCACAAATCCCTTGCCCCAGTCTAAATTGAAAAAAGGCTCCAGGCAAGTGTAACTGGCATCAGTCAGTATTTTTATTATGAACTGTAAAACAGTCAAGCACCTCATCATGTTTTCGCAGCAGCTACAACGTGTCATGCATCATAACACTACAATGAGGAGAAGTAAACTTCAAGTTCTCTGTCAGGATGCAGAAAGCTAGCTTGTGACACCGAGATGCTGACAAGCAGGTGTGTGAGATTATGTTTAAGGCTAACCTCAGTACAAAACCACTGAACCCTGTGGAGTTCAAACAATTTTAACATCATAGTGGAAGTGCATTATATGAGGTAATTGGGATTTTCCTGGGAGTAAATTTCTGCTAATGCTTAAAATGCTGACTGTAGGTCATATTGTTTATTAGGGTGGAGCTGATCAGTTTGTTTGACAATTATTTCAGGATCTCATACATCAATGCATCAGATTTTTCTTTTCCTTTTCTTTCTCATACAAAACCTTACCCAATAAAATGATACTTAGCATATTTACCAAGTTATACTGACCGATGTGATTTACAAAATTAAAGCTGCAAGTTATTAGCTATTATCTGAAAGGCAGAAGAACTTGCAGCACAGTAAAAGCATGGAAGTACTCTACATCTTCTTGAGTATGGGAGTACAGAAAATTCCATGATTCATCTAGGGTTGAGATGCCTGATTGATGCTCTAGGACAGTTCTCGAGATGTCAGGTCTTCCCCTACATTCAAGAAGATAGCACACAGCAAGTCTTTTCTGTAACTCTGCTAACAGTCTTCCATAACTTCCATAACAGTAACTAACAGCAGAGGACTGTAAGACAGCATGTTCAAAAAAAAATTTCATACTTTAGACACTGGTTCAGAAATTCTAGCTACACACTTTCTTTTCCAGCATTAACTATGAAGTCAAACAATCACAGATACAAGGCAGTAGGGACTGGCAAATATCACTGATACCGCATGTTGACTCCCCTCTGTCAAGATTAATTACATACATAGGGAAGTGCTTGTCACACCTCTGCCAACGGCCTACAATGCAATGGAGCAAACAAAAATGTCTTCTTTGTACAGGGGTGTCAGGTAGTGAAAAAGTGAACTGAGTAACACTAAGACATAGTAGCTGTGCTCTCTGCTTCAGCTGAAATGTGATTTTCTACAGAAGACCCAATACTTGTGCTGGGTCTTAGCTGGCATTTGACAGCAGCTGTGAAGCAGCAAAAGAGGATTTGATAAATAGGAAAGAGCAGGAGTGACTTCACTTTAAAACCCAACCAAGCATGTGAATTCAGACTTCAAATAAATAAATTTGATTTTAACTCATCCACTTTATTTGCTCAGGAATGCTCACATTACAAGTTACTGCTGAGGTGTGCTTTGAAAACTGCCCTGCTGCCTGTCAGCCCTTACTTGGCTGATCATGTGCAAACTCATAGTCTTCACAGCCTAGCTGTAGCTTTAGTTCATTATTTTCCTCCAAATTGCATGGCCTTCTTCTTGAAATCAGAGCTCGTGACCACTCTTACTGTACGATTGCACTGCTGGCTCTTCACTTCATTAAAACATGCAGCAAAGTGATTTACAAAACTGTGGGAAGGTTGGTAATCTCAAAAATTGAATAAGCAATTTCTGACATGAACTTCAAAACCACAGCATTGCACCAGCTACTGGGAAGAGCAATAACTGTTATAGCTGAAACAAGGACATGCCTATGAACATCTTGACTTGCAACGACTCAGTTGCAGCAGAGGCAGGAATGTTGTGCAAGGCAAGCCTTTCATATCAAGTGGTCTTACAAGTGGCTACACCTGCTGGCACACAGAGATGGTTGAACTATACTTGGCATATTGGGTACTGGAAGGTGAGATTCAGCATTCTGACACAAAAGAAGGAAAAATGAAAGAGGAAACTGTGACTCTAGAACTTCAAAATCTAGCAAATATGAATATAATACCTTAAAATCTAAGTACTTTTTAAAGTGGCTACCTTTTGATAGAGAGCATTACTTTACTAAGGCAGACTGGATACATGATTCAAGAAAGGTGTGCTGCTTTTTTCTTTTTTTTTTTTTGAGTAAATTGATGCCAAAATGAGTAAATAATTAAACCAGAGTTGAAATTTCATTAAGGGGAACAGGAAGAAGGGAAGAGGGAAATGAAGACAGAAGAGAGAATTCATAATTAACACTTATTCCTCTAACAACCATGCAATTAAGAGCTGACAGGAATGGTCAGGAAAATCCAGTGGTTCCCAAAAACTCAGGATCAGATGAAGCAGCAAATTGCAGGTTCTTATTTGGGATCCAGATGAATACACGGGTCACATAAGCCAAATCCTAAAATGAATTTTCCTGTCTGCATGATGCACAGTTGGCTGCAAACAAGATTGATGCAGTGACATCCTCATTCATCCTTTTTTTTTTCCAACTTTTCCATTTATTTGCTGACTTTAATGTTGTACAGCAGGGTTATGTCAAGGAAAATTAGCAACTTATGCCATCAATAATTACATTAACTTTCTTGCAAGCTGTACACTATAATCTTCCCTAGGGCTAGTTTTAGGGAAAAAAAAAAAAAAAAAAAAAGAAGAAAAGGATTCAGACTAGTGAATTAGCACTTAGAAGCAAAGTGCTTAAATCAGAAGCTATAACCCTGAAAATCCCACTTCAGTTGCTATGTCACCCTAGCATAGTCATCTTTTTTTTATCTTTTTAGCCCACAAAACTGTATTTTCAATAGGCAGACACTTAAGGGGAGAAAACACCTCGCAAGTAACTCTTATGACTGTAATGTGCAGGTTTGAAACCTCAACTGAGCTTACAGACTAGCCATATCAATGCTTTACTGCATTCAAGAATATAAAACTGAAATCAAGAGCTTTTTAATTGAAAAAGAAGATGAAGAAAATGCAGTCACTACATTTACACTTGAGGAAGCAGTCTTCTCTGTGCTGAACTGTGTCACTGGCTTTTTAGAGACCTAAGTATCCATGAATTAATCGCCTTAGTGTTCAATAAGCACTATAAGATACACCCACCTCAAACTGTTGATTCTGCAACAGGGCATCTAAAACTTTGACACTGCACTCAGTAATTCAAGGAATATTTTCTAATGGTAGGTTTAGGAGACGGGCATAGAGGAAATGAAGTCTGCAAAAAAGAAATGTTGAAAACCTACAATTCTATTCACCTCCCTCCCATATTAGATTTTTACACACTCCTCCAATAGTGGGTGCAGAGGCAATTCAGCAGGTTTTGTCTGTAACAGTCCCTGAACAAGGACCTAGGAGGAGTGCAGTGCAAAGAAGTTGACTGAATAACGCAAGTCAGCTATCTATGGCAGAGCTCTGTTAAAAGTCCTTCTTTATGCTTTCCTGCTCTCTCAGCCGAATTCCTTTGTGTTTTAAAGGGCTGTTGGGACTATCACGACATTTACCTACCTTGCACAGGAGAGCAGACTAAAGGTATTCAAATGTAAAATTTGTTCAGATTCTACAGTTTTAAGTGCTTAATGGTTAAATGAAAGGAGTCATAGTGCCTAAAATCAGTAAGTATTGTTAACTTTAAGTGATTCTATAACATGAAAGGATGCATGTAAATTCTGATAACTTGAGGCAAGAACAAGTTGTTGCTGAATCAGTGAGCAGTGCTCCCACTGTTCTCAGTCCTGAATAAAGAACGGACATGAGATAAACAGGCTTTATTTTAAAATATTACTTTCAAAGAGCTGCAAGAATGGTTCATTTAGCTATAATGGCAGCTGCAACTTCAATGACATAATACTTGATGTGTTTTTCTGCATGTTCATTCATCTCAGTTGTTCTATAAAAGTTGCACTTGGTTATTAAAAATTAAATGTAACAGACAAGCTGGTATTGGTGGGAGAGGTATTTCAAACCAATGAGACATTTTACTGGGCTTTAGACTGCTTCAAGAGACTCAGTGCTGCAAATTTCAACTTAAAACTGTTTCGGCCATGCACAATACCAGTCTGATTTACTGTGACATTCCCTTTTTGAGCATAAGTTCTTGTTAACAGTGTATACTTTCACAGTACAAGAATGAGAGACTATCTGTTCATAACAACTATAAAAGTAGTTCAAGAAATTCAGAATGAACATGGCATTTTTTAAAAAAAAATAAGGCAAAAGCAGATGAGCTCAAGAGATATTTTGCATTTCACAGTCTTTGGAGGGGTAGTATTGACACTTTTACTGTAGTTGAGAGCTTTTATTTATGCACTTCCCTACATGCTAACTTAGCATACAACAGGTTATTATATACTTGATTAGTTCCAGTCACTTCGGTATTCCATATCCCATAAAAACTAAAGCATTATCAATTAGCAGTGTATTATATTTGATTATTAAAATGAATTGTATCACTCTTTTAACATAAAATAATTGCATTATACAACATGCTTTTAATATCATCATGGTCTGTTAACAGTCCTGCTGCCTATTTGCAAAGGCTCATAAAAGCTGCTGGACACCGGGGAACAGTTTTTGTGGCTTCTGAAGTACAATTTTCATTTAAACTGTTGCACACTGCCTAGTGCTCTTACAACAATATCAATTTTCTGTAAATGGTTCAAAATAAACCTAGTTGATGGCTAAATGTGCCATGGAATTGCATGTGCACAAAGGCCTGCTGTCATGCAAACTGAGAGAAAAATCGAGTATAAAACATGGCAATATATAAAAAGCAGAAACTGAGCACTGAAAGTACTTCCTTCCTCGTTCCCTTTCATGTGTGAAAATGTTGTTTGTCTAGGTGCTCTTAAAAGCTGTCATTACATAGAGTAAAACTGCAGTTTTTCCCTTCTGGGTGCTACATTACATAGATGTTATTGTTTCACAGTCATTTTCTTAAATTGTAACCATACTCTATTTCCATTTCCTGCTACGATAGTTTAAGATTATTTTTCAACAATGTAAATTCAGTATTCAAAATATATGTACAATAGCTAGCTATAAATCATAATATACAGAGAGCAGCAATTATCAGCTTCATATATCAATGAAAATTTTGTCTGAATTAATTCCAGTTCTGTAAAGTTTGTTGTTCACTTCTCAGCATATAATAAATCAAAACAGTTCCATAAAAGTTACTTTCTGTCTCCTGACATTCTAGTTTTTGGATGAATGTTTGAGTGTTTTTGCAAATGTGCCTATACCTTTATCTGGGCTGTAGGATCTCATGAGAGAAATTGGAAATTTTTTTTCTAAGTAATTTTCAAATGTTTTCTACAACAACTTGATGCATTGGTCTGGGACTGATGGTCTGAAAATCACTAGTTAAGAAAAAATCAGAGAGGGAACAACAGGAAAGAACATTATACAGGAAAGATGTTTGCTTCTCCATTATCTGTCATTTTGTCAAGGCATCTACTCCTCTGCAGCCTTAATCAAGCAGGTAGAAATTACTAACGCTTCCAATATAGTTTACTCAAACAAAAAGCTGCACAAATGGAAAACATGCAGTTTTATGGAATTTTATTCCTCTTTTTTTCCATATGGGAGTGAGACTGATGCGTAATTGGGACACTTAAGAAGTTCAAAAGGGACATCATTTTATGCATCTCCTAGCAGATGATTCTGCAGTACTGGAGCACATCACCATGTGAGCTCTAAGCTTTAAGTTTCTCCCCCAAAGGATTATTTTAATTATTGTTGTTGACATTGCTGTTATTAGTAATAATAATAATATTATTTTATTGGGTCCTTTATTACTGTAACTACCAAGTATCAGGAAAAACTGATATTACTTTCAAGGTTAGGCTGGATGTGATTCTGGGCACCCAGATCCAGTGAAAGGTGTCCCTGCTCATTGCAGGGGGATTGGACAAGGTGACTTTGGAAGGTCCCTTCCAACCCAAACTGTTCTATGATTCTATGTCAAGACAAGTCAGTGTGAAAGATAATGTTCACAGTTATTTCCTACAGGCTGAGTGTGGTTATAGCTGCTGAATGCTTTTCCTCCTTTCCATGCAAAAATCCCATCAATTAGCTGAAACCACAGATATTAACCTAACCTATTTGACTTTGTGTTTGAAAAAAAAATGATGCAAAATACTAGCACATATGGCTGGAACACCTGATGTTAATTAGCATGTCAAGAGCAGTACTGCTTGTGAAACTTTCTCTATTTCCTTCCAAAACTAAATGGTTTAGCTTAGCACCTTTTATTAGCTAAATAATCAGGTGGGTATAACTATGCCTTTCACTTCCCTTTGCAAAAGAAGGGGGAGGAGAAGCAATGCTGCAGTCTTAAAAACTCAACCAGTAGCTAAATGGTAATTCACTTCCCAGCTGATGGATATTCTTGCATCTATGTGTCGCAATATTTTTAGTAATATATCCAGACCAAAGTCCTACATTATGGCCTAAATGATGTGCTGTGTGTTAGAACCAGATCTAATCTACTCTCTTATACCAAGCTAAGCATCACACTCAATGAGAATGTTGTAAAAACGCCTGACATGCATGCTCACGGTCTTTTGTAAGTAAACCTTTACTTTGTGACATTTTACTTGTAAGAAGTAAAAAAGAGCAAAACCCCACAATTAATTGGAAAAAAATTGAATGATTCACAAAGTAGAATCTCATCTGTCAAGCTCATATTCTTAGCAGAAAAGTGTGAGCTGGCAGATAACTGGATGAGGTGAACTTGCCTAGTTTTAGTCAATTAAATGAATTCATACTGATTTACCCTAGGTGAAGATCAGGAATTCAGCCCATATGTGTAACTCAGCACTTACATGTGGGAATCCTGACTTTAATGAGACTATTTGGCTGGCTTTGTCATTTCTTGGATGCTTCTTTTATTTCGCACATTTAAGTGCGTTGCTACATTAAAATCCAAAAGAAAAAACCTTAACTGTGGAAGGGTCAATATTTTATTGTAGTTAGCACTTTCAATTCTATGGAGGTCAATTCAGGTCAGTCGATGCAAGGCCTGGAAAACAAAAACTCATAAGAATTAGGCACCCTACTTAGTAACATATTTTAATTATGCTATAATTTTAATAATCATGTGCATGTATTATTTTGTTTAATATCTCAGTGGACTCTTTGACACACTAGTTTCCTTTCCTAGTATATGCTGATCTTAGAAGAGCTTTCACAGATGTAAATTCATGCAATAAAAGAAACACTGATTCCATCACATTTCACTTGAAAATTTCATAAAAATTATTCTGCAGATAACATAGTCAATGGGCTGAAAGCTGGCTAAAAGTCTATAAGAGTAATGAATATTAACAATAAAATAAGTAGATGGGAGGCAACTTGTGCTGACTCTAGAGGCCAGAGTTCTGACCTCCATTTAATATGCACACTGATAAACTGGAAGAGAGTTGAGAAGGTTAATAAAGCACACATGATATTAAATGAGAGATTCTGAGATAGCTATTCAAGATCAAGATGTACACCAAATATTCCTGGATGAGTGGGAATTAGGAGACTAAGTGATGCTGATAAACAGCTTAACCTTTGCAAATTTCTTTTTTGAATATACACCTGATACGGCTTTCTGCTGCAATGACCTACTCTCTTCACAATGTATTGTTTTTGTACTTTCCCTTTCAGATTTTACTTTATAGAGATGCTGGAAGATATTGTCAGTCTTCATTGACAAGTTCCTGCAAGGTTTCTACAGTTGTTTTCAAGATTTCCATATTATTTTTTTTAGAATTTGTCATTAATTTATAGCATAATGATCTCAAGAACTGTTAATACACACACAGCTAGTAATCGAAGCTATTTTACCCACTGTTTTCAGTGAGCAATGAACATAAATTTGAAGAAACACATGGAATGTCTAGAGAAAATTCCTGTAATTTTCAACCTTCACATTTTAACTTCTGTCATTGGACTTCTTCAAGATTCTGATTTTTTGAAGACAAAGTTTTGTTTGGATGCTGCTTCATCTAATATATATATATATATATATATATATATATATATATACAAAAGTGTCCTAGAACAGCCAAAATAAGAGTGATTCAACCAACGAGCTATAAGCATGTACACCTGATGTTTTAATTAATCCTGTTTCTGCAATCTGTGTTAAAAAGTACAGCTCTCTGAGGCTTCACTCATCTTGCTCTAAAGTAGGTGTTTAAAATACGCCAGAAAAATCTGGATTTATAACGTTTTTAATTCTCTATATTTCAGATAGAAGCATCTCATTCCATAAATAAAAAAGCAGAGTATTTTGACATTTTTATAGTATTTCAATCAGGTTTGTTTGCTCAAAAGAAGTTTCATTAAAATAAATGGATTTATCTAAATATTTAATTGACACACCTTTGGGGAAAATAATTTTGATGCAGACTTTCCAAACCTGTCTGGTTATTTCTTATATGCATAATGTTATAAGGCAGGGTCATGTTGTTTCTAATTTCTGACTTCTAACTAATGCACTTATATTCCAAATTAATGTGAAGAAATGCCGGTGTTGATGAATAACATGGATAACAATTTGCAAAGATCCTTGTCCAGTGCCAGAAACAGATGGCCTCTCACAACTTAGACGTTAGGTTTGTTGCTGCTGGACTACTATTCACCAATTTTCTTAATAGGATGTTGAAGATAACAGCTTTGATATTGTTTTTTTTTTTTTTGAATTTTTTTGTTTTCTTTTTTTTTTGTTTTTTTGTTTGTTTTTTTTTGTTTTTTTTTTTTTTTTCTTTTCTTTTTTTTCTTTTACATTTTATTTGCTTTGCTTTTCAGAGTCATAGAATCATAGAATCACCTCCCACTAAACCATGCCACCCAAGGCTCTGTCCCACCCAGCCTGGAACACCACCAGGGTCAGGGCATTCACAACTTCCTGGGCAACCCATTCCAGTGCCTCACCACCCTCACAGTAAAGAACTTCTTCCTTATATCCAATCTAAACTT
>JANRGW010045421.1:0-23688 GCA_024733675.1 Psilopsiagon aymara | reverse complement strand
GAAGGGTTTGGGCGGCTTTTGGGGGGGTGAAGGTTGTTGGGGTTTTTTTGGCTTGATTGGTTTTGAAAAGACAGAAAATAAACATTCCAGTTTCACCTTCTACTTGCCACTCACAATTAAACATATAGCTACCATATCCTCTAAAGCCATCTCTTTCCACGTACTGAATCTGTCCTATACGTGATTATACCTTGTGCTTTTCAAGAAAACCTCAATGCTTTTAGCACGCAGACATTACTGCATAAAATCCTTGGGACAGTAATATATCTGTCAACTGAATATATCTTAAAGTTAGACCTAAGCTATTTAAAATCAAATGACTCGGATGTGGAAAGCAGCGTAGTCACAGCATCCTAGACACACATGGAAAGGTGGACAGAGTGGCCTAACCCGACTTTCTGCTAGTTTTTCAGAACCCAAGGCAGGCTCTAGTCAACCCTGAATACCCAGCTGCTGCTATTACTAACTGTGCAGTAGATATATCCTACCAGCTAAGCACAGGAATAGGACGCATCAGAACTGTTAAGCTCCACAGCTGTGAGAATGGTGCTTTAGAAATGAAGTACATAAACTATTCTAGAGAGGTGCTTGATAATGATCCCACAGTTACAGTCCAGAAGGCTGCCTGCTCAACAGGACCTTTCAGAGACTTGCATAACACCTTCTCTAGCTTTAGTGTCCCCATTGGGCATAGGATAATAGCTGCTTAGGCCCAGACCACTCTGCTTTGTGGAGAAAGCTGAATGCCAGGCACTTGAAAAAACTTTATGTCAAAAATGAAGGCTGTCAGCAATAGAAAGCTTCTAAAGTAAAAAAACTAACCTTTATACTGCAGTTTCAGGTTTAAGCATCTGAACCTTGCTTGTGTCATGTGAGAAGTTACATGCGCTGCTTTGCAATCATTGCTCAGCACTGCTTTATTAGCCTGACCTGATGGTTCAAATCTCTATTAGTCTGACCTGATGGTTCAAATAATGTGAAGAAGATGAATCTATTTGGAAGGATGACTGATATCAGTCTTTTAAATAGACCCATCACCCACATAGGAATTGAAATAAAAACAAGTAAGAGCCTCACAATGAGATGCCCATTGAACTATTCATACTTATTTTTCCTGAAAGGTCAGATAATTGAAAAGTGCAATTTACTTTGCTTGAAAAAAAAAAAAAAAAAACCAAACCAGAAGAAAGCAGAAGCTTTCTGTGATACAGCATTCCTTATAGCATAGTCAAGTCACGTAGTTACACTTTGCTTACCTCATCTGCATTGTTTTCATTTACTTAATTTCAATTAGATTGCAAATTATACAGGGATTAAGGTGTTTCTACTGTGACCTATTCAATTTTGCAGTCAATTGATTTCTACTTATTTAGTAAGTGTTTGGACATTAGCTGCTTTAGCAGTTGGATATACACATGAAGTCAACTCTCCAAAATAGCAAAATGCTCAGTACTTGAACTCCTCATGAACATGATAGAGGAAAGAGTAAGCCACAAGAAAGGAACTGAATGAAGCTCACCTGTAACAGGACTTGAGTCACCAGTGGTATAATTAGATGAAAGGAAACACTACAGTAGGACACACTAACAGAAGTAGCTTGTGAAACACTTTCACTTCCCAGAACACCAAAGTCTTGAGCTGAAGATGTGCCTTCAGTTTCAGAATTTTTCTTCAAGGAATTCTGATGAGAAAACCCAAATAGGGCAGAGTTTCAAAGAGAGCAGTGCAAACTCTTAGCTGCCCGGGCAAAGAAGGGAAGGAGAAAGGCGAAGGCTGAATTAGGGTGGTTTAAGCTAATGAAGGAAATGTTAAGGGGAGGAGAGATGGGATGCACAGTAACAGCTGTCCTCAAAATATAGTACGCTGCTGCTTGCAAAAGCAGTGATTATTTATGTCTCTGGTCAATACAACAGCAAGAGGATTAAGTTGCAAGTACAAAGAACAGGTTTAGACATGAAGAAAAATATTTAAACTATTGAAGTACTGAAGAAGTTAACTGAAGTAGTCTAGTATCTGTCAGCAGAAATCTTTAGAAGTTAGACATGCAACTGTCAGCAATGACAGAGGACTCACTTTGATTTTCACAAGTGACAGAAATGAGGGCCTTCTGAGGTTTTTTCCTAATCATATGAGAATCTACACAATATTAACCTTCTCTGCCATACTAATAGATTCCTGAAAAGACTTAAGGCAATTTCTTTCTTAGGTAAAGGCATTCTAAGAAAGGGATCAACAAAGATTCTAGCATCTTAAAAAACAGACTTAGTGAAAACAGACTCTCTATAGGCAAACTAGTCACCTCAATATATTGAAGGCACAGAGGTTTTAAGTGAGTAGAATGATACTGAGAGAGACGCAATCTAAAAGGTCTCACCTTTTTGCACATTATCTTGGCAGGTCAAGTTTCTTCTGACTTTTCACTGCATCAAAATTTAGAAGCTGATAATGGCATTAGGACTACTAATTAGACAGTTAAGAGGGATTCTGGATATTCTGATGAATTTTTTAGAGCTTTCAGTGGAACACTGGTCTCTTCTAAGTAGCAGGTATTTAGAGATGTGTAAAGGGAGAAGGTGTTTCAAGATCTGATGTCAGGCTTAGTGCTGTGATGAAGGAGTATATATCTAAAGGAAGAACAGCTATACCATCGCTCAGAAGAAATTGAGACACAGAAAGCAACATCACCTTTTACTTTATCTGCTTGCACATTGTTTATAAGAATGACTACTCAACTTCTGACATTGCCTCTGCAATTGTAGTTCCTCCAGGAAGTTGGGTAACAGCAACTGCGTTCCTTGTGTCCTCCCCATAGAGCAAAGGGACCACACAAACTGAGCATCTAGTATGCAGGACACTATCTACAACAAATCCAGTATATGAAAGCATGGAGAAATACTGCTGAAACTAAATCCACCATTTAAAATTCAATATACGCAGAACTTGACAGATCTTCCTCAAAAGTGTATTAAAAAATTAATTTTTTCTTTTGCCAAGTACATTTTTTTTTTTATTTCGTAGGGAGTTCATTCTTTTACCTAGCTCAACTGCAATTCAGAACTGTTACGTTATCCCTTGCTAAGAGCCTATGAGGAAGACACTTGCTGGCAGCTGCAAGAGCCATTTTTTAAGTTAACATTTCTGCTTGCAAATCATGTTTTATGTTAACTCAATTTGCACTGCTCTTGTTTAGCCTTGCTGTTAAGGGGGTTGTTCTAACCTGCTTTGTGGATTGAGTTGATGTGTTTACACAAAGTATTTCACGAAAAATTGCTCCAGATTAGTATTCTGGGCCAGATCTTTAGTTGTATTTATTTTTTTTCCTTACTGGGTTTGTAAAGCACAGAAATAACAATGGTCCACTGTTTCTATTGTATTTATTTTCTTGTTATTTTGTGTTTGCATTGTTTTGAGTTTTTTTCTCTTTACAATATTGTTTTATTTTTGAGAGCCAGAGCACAATTACTTAAGAGAAAAGTAAACAACAGGGGCATAGAAATTGCTCTGTAGATTAAGCGATATTGAACAACACGCCTATAAGACATATATTTATGTGCCTCATCCTAAAAAACACTGAAGTCAATAAGTATACAGTCAGCTTGTGGGTGGGGATCAGCACTTAACAGGAAAGGGATCTGAAAGAGAACACATGATTCCATTGTATTTGTGAAGTGCCTTAAAAGTGATCTAAAAGAATTATGAGAAATTATTCATGAAATACCAGATGCATAATACTACTGCTAAGTGAGTATTTATGAAGAAATAAGGCAGAATGATTTAAGCGGAAGGCCTTTGAGAAGAACTCTGAAACAAAAAGTTTAATTAAATCAAGTAGCTACCATATAACAAGCAGCACAAAAGAAAGAAAAGAAGGCAGTGAAGAACCTAAAGTAAAAGTATTCAAGAAATGGTTGATGTTTTCTCCCTGTCCTGGGTTCAGCTGTAACAGTTATTTTTCTCCTTCCTAGTAGCTGGTGCAATGCTGTGTTTTGGCATTAGTCTGAGAACAATGCTGATAACACACCGATGTTTTTGTTGTTGCTAAGTAACGCTTACTCTGACCTAGGATTTTTCAGTCTCTCCTGCTGCCAGTGAGGAGGAGCAAAGGGACGCTGGGAGGAAGCAGGCACAGCTAGCCAAAGGAGTATTCCATACCACAGCATGTCATGCCCAATATACAGACCAGAAGTCCCAAGGAAGGCCAGGTCACTGCTCAGATTGGGTTGGGTGCTGGTCAGAGGCTGGTGAGCAGTTGCATTGTGTACCACTTGTGTTTCTTGTGTTTTTTTGCTTCCCTTTTTAGTTTCATATTCTCTTCCCTTCTTAGTTCCCTTATCATTATTATTAGTAGTAATAGTAATTTTATATTATACTTCAGTTACTGGATTGTTCTTATCTCAACCCACAGTGTTCACATTCTTATGATTCTCCTCCCCATCCTGCCCAGAGGAGGTGGGGGGAAAGGGAAAGTGAGCAAGTGACTGCATGGTTCTGAGATAAACCATGACATTCCCTCAAGCCTGGTTCTGTAATGGGTATCCCCACCATGCTTCCAGCTAGCAAGAAGTCAAGAAGGAAAAAAACCTCTGAAAAAAAAAGTGTCTTCGCATAATGCATATACACAGTCAGGAATGTGGTCTACCATTACCACATTGATTTCTAAGCCAAAATACAAGTATAAAGAAATCAAAATCTAAACCTTTTCTCTTCCTCAGACAAGTTATATATATATAAAAAAAATTAATACACTATTACTACAATCCTCACTTTGAGTAGACAGAAATAACAAATCAAATTCAATGCTTTCTCCCCATTATAAACAGACCATGAAATGATCTGCAAAACAATAGATCTGTTGTTCCTCTGCCAGTAATGCCAGAAATACTATTAGTGCCCAGTGATCTAGGTTCTTTGGGTGGTAAGTGTGGCACCTTATCCAGGCTGGATTCCCAAGCTCTTCCCAGATCTGTGTTGCCTCTCAACACAACATATCCCCTTACAGTGATATAGAAGAAGAGACACAGGTGTCAAATGCCATGCCAAATCACAGCTTCAGAAGTTTATCCTTTAGAAGGCTAAGCTCTCTTATTTTAAATCCCTGAGATCTAACCAAGTGCTTCAACTTACTCAAGTCAGTGTAAAGATTGTGGGAGTTACTGGAAGGCAAGCACCCACAAACAGAAATTCTGTACAAGACTGGGCTTTTAGAAACTGTCTGTGGTTTGGTGCCTTCTGATGTGTACTCTCTTTGTGCACTGGATAGACCCTGTTCTTGTAGGAAGACTGAGTGCCTCTCCAATGCAACTCAAGGCTCAGTTGCAGCATGAGAATCAAGTCACCTCCAATCCTGTAAACTTACATACAAGCAGCTAAGAATAGAAGAGCTAAAGAGTTCAGCAGAAGTACACAAGTTCCTAGCAGTGATTCATGCAGCCTGTGTCCATATGCAGGTGTAACACAAGACCTATATGCAGGTCATCTCTTTGGAAAACAGAGGCATGACTGAAACACGGACAGGGATATTAAATCTAGCTTTCATCTACTGAAAGCATAAAAGAGCAACGGTGCGACTGGAGACCTGGGCTTCAGCTAGAGCAGCCGTCTTTAGAAACAAGCCTACATGGCTCCGGACTTCACTTGTATTAGTGGCTCAGACAATCTACATCAAAGCTGACACACATATGCCTGTGCCTGCTGTGATCACACTAGCAGTGCAATGGAGACATTATTGCTTCACCTGCTGTTTGAAGACTATTTTCCCGAGTGCACAGAACAGACAGACTGTTGTTAACTTGCTTCTTTGTTACCTAACATTTCAATAAAAATAAGTTTGCTTATCAAACGCAAGTTTTCTGCATCTTAATAAAAAACAGTGCAGCTTGCAAGGAAGGCATGGTAATTAGTTATTATATGGCCCAACAACTGGAAGAAACACATCCTCTGGAAAGCAGACAAGTGAATAGTCCATGGCAAATTCCAAGCACTTCAAAGGACATGAACATTGCTGTCTACATCAGAAATCACTCTATGACATTCAGTCCTAAGTTTAACCAAGCAAGATGGTCCAAGCATGTAATAAATACATATCTTTTGATTTGAATGACACATGAATTTTATGCAACATGAGTTCCAAGAATTCCACACGATTTTGAAGTTTTATTATCAGCTTTGTCCATGTTGTTATATATGTGTGCTTTTGCTATTGATACTATCCAGCTTGTCATTTTGTGTGATTTTGTTTGCAACATTTTCTTATAATCCAAGTTAAAAAACAGCAATAAAAAATGACCTCTTTTTTTGCATTCTAATCTCATTTAATAATTTATATTAATGAAACAGTACAAATATAACTCATCTCACATAGCATCAAGGGAACTGGTAATCTCCCATTAGAAAAAAACATAAAAATATCAAAATCAGAAGAATGTTTCAAAGAATAAAGGAAAAAGATGCTCAGATCTGAAGATAAACATCTAATATAAAATGACATATCTAATGCACAAAAACAATGCACACATCATCCTATTTTGCCCATACAAACATTAAATAAATAAAGCTGGGTTTATAAATATTGGATATTTAATTTCCTTTTACTTGCTAACATTTAAAAAACCCACAAGATGGAAATTTTGCGCAAAGTTCATTTACTCCATAAGAAGGTAACAGGCCCTCATACAGAGAAATCTGAAAATCATATTGTATAAACAAACAGGTTAAGTATAACTTGCAGTAATTACTCCTTCCTGATCTTTATACAGAAAGGATTCATAAATCTTACAAATACTTAAGACACATGTATATGATTTAAAGTTAAAAACTAAAAAGGTAGTTTTAATAATTAGTATATATTCCTACCATATGGGTAGGAAAAGGAAAATGATAGTAGCTCTATCACTTTCACCCTGAAAATCCCTCGTTAAAGGGATAATGTTCTCTATGCCTCTCATTTTTCTGATGGGAAAAAAAAAACATCCAGCCAACCAAGCAAACAAAACTAAAACAAACTGCCAAAATCCAGCTGAAAGGAGCTTTGAATGAAGGGTTTTAAGAGAAGCTGCAGCAATTTGACTTGCATCACTGGCTCATTGTTTTTCACATGACTCTAGTCTGCACACACTGCTGTTGAAAGGAAGCAGCAAAAAGCTGCTAATACTATTTTTCAAAGTAAAGATCTGTGTAAATGCCAATTGTTGACCTTCATGGCCTCCCACCCATCAACACATGTTTTTTCTCACAGCGTTTATTTGATTTGCTGACGTTGACATGAGCCTCTCTGACAAGCCTACATGTCAGCTGGAAGTTTTAAGCCATGTAAAGCTATTCTGCTCTTCAAGAAACACTGCAGAATACACAGATGGGCTTAAACTCAACAGCCAGGTAAATGATCTAGTACTTAACAGTTTCATTTTTCTTGCTTAAGAAAAGCAATCCCTGTCTAGTGTAGCACAAATAACCTTCCTCGGGATACTTTAAAAACATATTGCAATAAAATACATATCCCACTGCAATGATCAGAATGTCATTCATTCAATTTCTGCATGAACAGCCGAAATTGTAAGTTGGTCAAGTATGGTTTGCAATTCACTATTTTCTTAAACTATGAAAACTCATATTCATGGGGTATACATTGTATAAGACTGCAGGGTAGAGGACAGTTAGGACAGAATCATGCCGCAACTGCATTTTTAGCATTTCTGGATGATCATCTTTGTGTGCAGCTGACCGCACTTTTTCTACTTCTGCAGAAAGCCTGAAGTCACCTTTCCATCAATCACTTTTCTTTCTAATATTTTGACTCATTTTAAAATTTAAATGTACACTCCAAGTGCAATATTATATCTTCACTATATTATACCTTCACTATAAAAAAGAATCTCAAATGAAAAATCCAATTGTGTTAGGCAAGCCTAACTCATGAGGTAATGGCTTGTGGTGGCTCCCCCCCCTCCTCCGCTGTCTGTCCTGCTTTAGCTCATCCCTGGAAGGTCTTGCTTTGGTTCCTACCCCAAAAGTTCTGCTTTAGAACTTTCTGGAAACGTCTCGACCCTTGGAGACCTTTCTAGATACTGCTGGCCACTTCTTCCAATGTAGGCTGGCAGCCTGCGTCAGAGTGAGTGTGCATTTCTCTCATATAAAAGCCCAAGCCTCATGTGTTTGGGGGTTTGCAGAACTTCGCACCATCCAGGTCAACGCTGCCTCTGTTGTGACACCCGCCATGGTAGAGCCTGCTTCCTCGCACTGCAATGATGATCCTCGGAGCTAGTTTCCCTATCATCTTCACAGGGTCCTGGGTGTTGGTAATGTATACACTCTTTGGAAATATTCTTTACTCTATCTGTTAGATTCTCTATATTTTCCTATATTAATAAACTAGTTGAGAGTTTTATATTTGTCTCTCGTTTTCTCTCTCCTGGAATCCCTGAATTCTGAAACACCAATCTTTCAAAATTTGGTGTAATAAAGCACTGGAACTGTTTTCTTCTTTTATTCTGGAAGATACTCTCTCAGTACGCACTGCAATGTTTTCATTGTCATTTCTAGAAGGGAAGAGACAAACCAAAGGTTCTGTGGAGCTGTGAGACAAGGAGGCACAAAAGCATAAAATGTAATCAGTTCTAAGCAAGATAAGTTTGATGGCTTTGTAATGGAAAATAACTGAAGTGCTTAAAGGTAGTTGACATAGTTTTAGGTCTTTATCACCTCAGTACAAAAAGTGTAAGAAAAACAGAATAGAAAATCAGGACCTAGGGATGGGGAGTATCTGGGACTAGCAGATGTCCAGGATGGGAGCAGTTAAACTCACTGAGTAGAAGCACAGGATGATTGCTATGTCTGTAATGCTAATTAAGCTGGTGCTTCAAAGGCTGTCAGAAGTTACAAAGATTGTTGGGAGAAGTAAAATGACTCCCAAAGACCACTACTACATTTTTGTATGCATGTAGAAACTTTCTGGAAAATGATAGTTCATATGTAGCCTCATGAACACGTATGTATGCCCAGTGACTATATAAGGATGGCCTGGGTAACAATATGGGGATACCCATTAGGAGGAGCTACCCCCTGTGTCTTCTGGTGCTGCAAGAATACCTGTTTGTCAACTTGAAAACTTTGCTGGCAAATTTGTTCCAGGAGTTTTCTCTGAATCAACTGCAATCAGAATTCTGTGAGAGAGCAAAGAATTCAGCCAAATGCTCCCTAGTATGGCTAATGCATATTCACATAGATTTGTCTTCCTCTTGCTCCGTTTTGCCTGCATCCACCAACATGTCAGTCCTATTCACTAAACATCCAAGAATTACATGGTTCCCCATTGTGCAACCTTTTAAAGGTTCAAAACCTAGCAGCAGTGGATTATCCCACTGTTTATGTTCATTGTGACATGCAAGCATTCTTGGAAATGGGAAGAAGCATTTGATGAATGCAATCTCTTATAGGATATAAAGAGTGATGAAAATCAATCTACATATCATAATTTTAGAATAACTAAAAATAATCAAAATCAGAGAATATTAAACTACAGAGAAGAATGCTCACTATTGATTTAGCCTAAGTACCTTCCTACTCCAGTTCTCTTTGGATATTCAATGTCCAGTTTTAGAACAGGCCTGCGTAACTCCCTTCGCATGCAGGAGTTTATCACCACGTGCACAGAACTCAAAGTTTAGGCTCATACACATTTAGACATCTCTATCTGGATAGGGGGACAGTATTGTACTGACCTGGCACGCACATTAAATGTATCTAAACTATTTGTTTATTATGAAATGCATGATTTAGCATATCCCAAACTATGTTTATATTATTTAACATTTGGTAACCTCTCATTCTCCATTTAAACTGCCAGGACAGTATCTCTGAAGACTACACCTTCCATAGTTAGGCCCCAACAACACTCACAGTTCTGTGTCAATGTATTATATATAAGAAACTCCTGACAAGAATACTTTGGGGAATGATCACATCATTGCATTTTTTATACTAGTGCCAAAGTGACTGCGTAGAAAATCTGAGACAGATCTCTGATTAGATGTATCTCTTAAGATGAAATATTTAGCAATTTTCCCAAGTTAAATCTCAAAGTTTGGCTGAATGAGGACCACATATGAAGAAAGAAAGGGTTAAATCCAGAAGGCAAATATGAATACAATTGCCTAAACAGGAACATCAAGACTAGCTAGTCCAGATTTTGTGGGAGAACTGATTCTTAGTTTTCCATTTACTACAAAACGTGAAAAATCAGCCAAGGAGAAAGAGTGCCAAACAAAACGGTGGTCCAGTGTTGTGTAATTTAATTCCAGACAGACTCAAGCTCGGCCTCCAAAACCTTTTAACCAAAATGTTTATTCGTCCCGGGGCCATAGTGGGAACCTTTCTAAACCATTTCAGAAAGTGTGCCACATCCCCAGCCAGTACACAACCTCATGAAGAGGCAGAATAAAGCAAAAGTAACTTCTCACAGTTTACTAAGCACAACTGACTGAAAAGTGTCTGATGGTAGAAGGATGAACTTTCAAGACTGCCCCAATGTTATTAAAGCAGCAGTTACTGTCAAGAGACAGTATGGACTCAGAACACTGCAAATTACTTCCATTGTGAGGGCCGCATGAGACACATCACCACATACTTATATCAGCAAGTGGTTAAAAAGGTATTTTAGTAAAAAAGAGAAGACACCATTTCAGGATCCTGTTTCTGTCTCAAATACAACCTGAGTGATGGCCCTTAGCAGAACTAATTTGGACTCTTATTTTGTAATCTATGTGTTGTGGTTTAAGCCCAGCCATAACTCAGAACCATGCAGCTGCTCTATCACTCTCCACCCCCTCTTTATCCCCCCCACTTCCTGAGGGATGGGGAGGAGAATGGAAAGAATGCAACTCCCACAGGCTGAGATAAGAACAGTCCAGTAACTGAGGTATAACACAAACCACCGCTATTACCACCCATAATAATTATGGTAACAGAAGTAATAAGTGAAGAGAATACAATGGCTCACCACCCACCAACTGATACCCACCCCGACCCAAGCAGTGATCTCACCCTGCCGGGTCCCTGCCCCCACTCTATATACTGGGCATGATGTGCTGTGGTATGGAATACCTGTTTGGTTAGTTTAGGTCAGGTGTCCTGTCTCTGCTTTCTCCCGCCTTCCCCTCCCCCCTGGAAGAATATGAGACTCAGAAAGTCCCTGGTCAGACTAAACATTACTGAGCAGCAATTGAAAACATTGGTGTTATCAGTGCTGATCCCAGGCTGAAATTCAAAAACACAGCACTGCAACTACTAAGAATAAGAAAAATCACTGCTACTGCTGAATCCAGGGCAAAGGTCACCTCTTTATGTCAAGCTCCTAAAAAGCAGTAAATGGAATATACACTCACCTGAGAGCGAATACCCATCATATTTCCAAAGAGCAGACTTCTGTAGAAAAACTCCTTCTTAAACATTCACAAACTGTTTGAAGACTCCAGAACTGGAAAAAAAAAAAAAAAAAAAAAGCAATGGACAAAACATTTTATAAATGATAGCCACATGGGAGCTAACTCAGCGTTCCAACAAAGGAGAGGAGAAACCAGATTTTTTTAGCTACGAAGTGCAGAAAGTACCATGTTGAAAAAACTGCTGGTAACTCATGTGAAGGTGTACTTATGATGTGTTAGCCCAGGCATATATCCTCTAGTCTAAACCTCCTCAAACACTGAAGAAGTAACAGAGGCACTAAGTGCCACTCAAGAGGCAGCAAATCCAGCAAGGTTTCACTTGGCAGTGAGCTTGACTGTACGCTACATTCAAGTCACTAGGAAGTGTACAGACAAATCAAAGGTTAAAAAGCTTAAGAAGATGAAGTATCACTTTGGTTTGAAAATGAAACACTTGTTTTGTAAAAAAGAGACTAGATACTTATCATGTTAAACTCAATCTTGTGATGAATGGGAGAGATGAATGAAGAGCTGTAGAAACACTGATGACAAAAGCAAACAAGATATGGTTATATACTGGAAAATTGGTGAAGACATTTTTTAGAGAATTAAAAATCAAGGGAATTTACAATGGCAACAAATGGCATATGACGGAGCATAGATATAAAGGAATATTGCAAGAAATTTCAGTGCAATACTGCATACAACTAACAAGGAATACAAAAGTAAAAAGAAAAGTGCAAATATTGTAGAGATTCACTTCCCATCCAAAAAGTAAAAAAGAGAGAATTCTAATGATCTGTCAGCCCAACTTCACTTGCTTGACAGAGTCTGGGAAAAAAAAAAAAAAAAATATTAAAGAATCAATTAATAATCACCTTCAGGATAATAAAGTGATGGAAATATCCAACACACATTTGTCAAGACCAATCTGTGCCAACCCAATTAAATTTTCTTCCTTTACAGGTTTAATTGATAAGGTATAAGCACTAGATGTAACACAGTTTCACTTTAATAAAGCTTTAAATACTGCTAGATATGGACTCTCCATAGACAAGCTAGGGAAATATTACCTGTATGGAAAAAAAAAACAAAACCAAAAACACAACTTGAGGTAAATCCTTAATTAATTTAAAATTAATGTTCAAGGAGTAATTATCAATATTCTGATTCTGAATTGAAAAAAGACATTAAGATGGAAATTCACAGGGGTCCACCTAGACAACACCTGAATTATCCTCCAGTGAACTGGGTCAGGGGAAAAAGCACAGGTGAAAGAAGGCAGAAGGGCACATAAGCACTTTACATTTTCATGTTTCAAAATGATCTTTACAAATTAGAAATAAAGTCAATTAAGACCTCTAGGATGAGATTTGGTAAAGACAGATTCAAAACACTGCATGTGGGAAGAAGTCATGACATGCACCAAGAGAAAACAGGTAGAATGGGGCCAGGCAGCTAAAGTGAAGACGAGAACAGAGGGCCTAGAACATAAACAGTATTTAAAAACCCAAAAAAAAACAAAACAAAAGAACAAACTCAGTCTTGGCATACAAGCAGCACTGCAAAATACAGAGAGACAATTATTCTTGACAGTGATAGTATAAGCCAGGTTCTGAGACCCCAAAATAGATGCTGTCAAACTGTAGACTCTACATGAGGAAAACAATAAAGACAATAGATTTTAGAATATGTCATATGAAGAAGAGCTAAGGAATTTGATGCATTTGATTTACAAAAGAAAACATTAAAGCAAGATTCATGAGAGACTTACAATGCAAAAATCTGCAGAATGACAGTCATCCTATGCAGGGCAGGAAGAAACAAATGACAGGCATTGTAATTTGGTTCAAAGATTTACTTTAGATATTAGGAAAAGTTTTCCAACTAAAAGAGGTACTAAGCCTTCAGAGAGTTCTAGAAAGGCTGTAGACACCCTTTGATTTGTTATTTCTATAAACACATTATACAAACAGCTATTTTGGTGCAAAGGGACGTATACATGATTTCTTACAGACCTCCTAGCCTTAAATTACTATAGTTAACAGATTATCTTGTTACATCTGAGCAACTCTTGATCAACATAAGTTTAAGCAAACTTGAGAAAGCATTGCTAATGCATAAGGAAAATTAACCTTAGTGAAAGTCACAGAAATATAATAAATGAGATACTTGATTCTAAGTGTGACTGTACCTCATTAGAGTTGGCAAGTGTTAACATGTTTATATTTCAATTGATATTTATTTAATTGATGCACTTTGAGTTTTATTTTTTTTCCTCAATAATAATTTCTTACTACAGATCAGGTTACTTAATGTCAAGGACAGCTGACCTTACATTGTTCACAGGGGTTCAAGCCTTGCATTCAAAATTACAGTTAAGAAAAATGTGAGAACTTAGCACTTCTGGCAAAATACTCCTTAAAACTGCTCCTTCAGTGGGAAAGATGAGCCCCTTTGACATTCAGGACAAGAATTTAATGAACTGTAAACCATCACATATGGTGACAGCATCCCTGCTGTAGGAAAAGAGGGACAGAAAAATGGAAGGGAAAAAACACACCTATTTTCAGTCTCTTTATCAAATGACTAATTAAAATGCTGAATTCAACTGAAGTACAAATTTTCACCTTACAAGGGCAGTTGATCATTCACACCTGTTTTGATCAACAAACATATCTGGTGATTGCTCTGTATAAATGTCTCATCACCCAGTCCAAATTCTGTCTTTTCCTAAACACTAATGAGTAGGATTGGGCATCGCCTCAGGAGTAAGATGTTCACCCCTATGGAGAGTATACTTAGAACAGATTTCGTATAGTAAGCCCATCCATTTACCTAACACAGCACTTGGCTAATTTGTTAGTGGTTGCCAAGAAATCACACTGCTCTCTTATTTTTTAGGGGTTTTACCTGTTGGATTTTAATATTTTATTTATAATTTTTGTAAAAACCACCAAGAAACCAATGTGAAATTCAAGTAGAAGGAAAGATGGAATGTTGGCATAAGAATAGAAAAAACCTGAAGCTCTGTATAGCAGAATTGACTATTCAAAACTGGCACTGATTTTTTTTTCTTTTTATCTTTTCCAGTCTATCAATAGAAACTTCCAGGTTTTAGGAAATGTTTTCAAACACACAAGCAGTTAAGCTCAGATTTTCCTGAGTCAAAAAATGCTGCAGTGTTGTATTACCTGAAAATATGCTAACCGATTTTTGTGCTGCTGTGATATCCTGTTGATAAAGCTGAATGTATTCATACAAAAGCAGAAACAAAACAAACTCTATTGCTTTTCAGGCTAATAGAGTAGCAGTCACATACAAATAAGGAGCATAATGAACATACTACACAGTAGTCCTATTTATTGATAATTGTCTTTTACATATCTGAATAAGCTTATATTCCTGAAGGTGTACGGATGCCCTAAAGGAATAAAAGCAAGAATTAACACTCTAGCGCACATGCTAATTAGGATTTAATTAGGGAATTAAAAAAATGCAGAGAGCGGGTTTTCAGCAAATGCATAATTACCAACTTACTGCTTGTAGGGTTCTTCCCCACCCCCTTTTATTTTTTCATTGTAAATATTATAATTGTCATTTTAGGTAAAATTCGAGAAATTAAAATTCCATTTCAGTTTTCAGGAAGAAGCATTTTTCTTCTAGCACATTTTCGTCAATTACAAACCTTTAACATTCCAGCCTTATTGAAAATAATTTTTCTACATTACTTAATCAGCATGATATTATTTTGCTTTTCTTTATGCTTTTACTATGTACACAGGATGTTGCCTATAAATTACACCATAACACTTTCCTTCAGCCTCTGCTGTTAATGCGAATAACTGTTCCAGTCAATATAAACCAGCTCTTCCAAACAAGGCACAGGCCTTTCTAGAATTCCTGTTTTTTCCCAAAGAAGGAGAACATCATGAAAATGCCAAGATCTATTTCAACAGAACAGTACTCTCTCCACATCTGCTTCCTGCTCCTACCCTTCTCTACCAACTGGACGTTCCACTTCATTCAGAGGTTGACAGAATCCTGACATCAATAGTCTGTGATCTTTGAATCTGGCTTAAAACTCACAATGCTAATGACAATTCTTCCAATAATTTCTATGTGTTTGGGAATTCTCCAAGTCTGCTCACTGTAAAATCCACTCAGAGAGAAGTAAGTATGCAATAAAGGCAAATTTTAAAGATCTCTCTAGCTGGGCTTTGATAGGAACTTTTGACTAAGGACCTTCTAATGAAAGGGAATTAACAAGATGATTAAAGCTTTAAGAAAATCTGATTTGCATCAGTATTTTAATTCTGTGAAAAAAAACTCTTCAAATATAAGGTAATCTTGTCAAATACCTTTCCTCCTTAATTATTAATGCTAACCGCTGTTCTTCATTGTTTTCTTGTCAAAATCAAATCTTTTTCAATGAACTTCTTTTCCTATTTCGTGATTTCTATTTTTACAGTCACAGTGCTCAAAAAAACCTTAGACAATGCACAGCATATAATTTGCTTCACTGGAAGACCAGTGCAGTAACAGCCCCCCCAGATTTCCTAGTTTAATCTTTGGATGTCTTCAGGACCAACTAATCACACTGTAGTGCAGTTAACATGCTTGCAAATGACTATACCCTTTCATCCACTCATAATATCACTCTCTAGAGACATAGTACAATACTTATTTAGGTTAGCAGTCACTACTGCTAACTCTGTGGAGCAGTGGCAAATCAACTTGTGAGTTTAAGGATTTTTTCTATGCTGAATTTTTATTAGTATGCTGAACAAAAATATGAAAGAATGAAAATGAAACAAAACCCAAGGAAAATAGACACCATCAAGCACACAGGTGGAAGATCCTCCAGTAAGACAGTTCTGATACTATGTTTAGTTGCATTAGTGATTTTCGCTGCTGGTATTTAAGCAGTCAATTTGGGTTCTGCTTCATTGAAGGCACCAGGGTTCTACTGGCAGAGGTGGGAAAGAGAAACCCTTTGAGCACACAAGCACACGACACAACTGAATTAGCCAGAAAGTAAACAATACCTATGACACTAAGTGAGAAATACTGGTCATAGGTGTTTATGTTAAAAATTAATTCATCTAACTTCACACACAAATACTTCATTTGGAAAAGAAAATAAAAATCTGAATTCTTCCCTTGCTGCAAAAATTATTGAATCACTTTTAAATGATCTGTATAATCTGTACTTCATTTGCTTTTTGCTAGCAATGAAGCTTATTAAAAGCAATCAATATATTCCAGAAAACAAATTACAAGGAAAGACTTCTGACATACAGTAGTCACCAGTTTCAATATAAAACCAAAATTAATTGCTTACAAGGATTGTGCCCCATCTAACAGAGTTACATTAAAAACATACATGAAAAACTTTATTGCCGAGCTTCTATACTGGAACTTAGACCAGCTTTAGTCTTCCCTTTGCCTTCATTGAGCACAAACATTCACCCGCACTCAAACAGACTAGATTATAACATAATAATAGGCAATAGCTAATAAATTTGTGTTCTCAGTACATCACTCAGCTGCCTTTGATATCACAATATTTAAATGATCTATCACGGCATGAAATATTTCAGCTAAGTCTTTGTAAAGATTATAAATTAAATCCTTTAAAAACATTTTATAACCCATATTGTTTGAAATAGTTTTCCTTTCCAGGAGGCACACTGAATTTCAAACCATCATATCGGATTATGTTAAAAACGGCACAAAAAGGTAAAGCTTTTATTATCACAGAATTGCATGAAAGATTTCAGACTGGATGAAATGAAGCAGATGTTTTTAGATAATTTCTAGGTCACTTACAGAATACCTACTTTTTGACTACTTACCATGTGTACAATTAAACAGGTGTTTTCCTACTAGCACTGTTCAAAGTAAGATCCTGGAAAGATTTTATCTCGTAGAAATGAACTTTGCCCTACTGAAACACCAAATGTTATCAACTGAAATACTTTAAGATTGAACACCCAAGATGTCGCTTTTTACAAAAACACTAAAAACATTTGAAAACAACTGAACAAGAAATTAAACAGCTGATAGTCCTTTCTACTCTTTTTTTCTCCACAGAAATATGCACCTAGACACCACTGTGTAACACTGAATGTATACATGTTACTCAGCTCTAGTCACAAAATCTGCATTCACAGACTCCAGTACAGGCAAACACAGGGCATCTAGCTGAAAAAAGACACTCATCAGTACTTACTTTAGAAAAATTACAGAAGTAACAACATCACAACTTAAGTATTTTTGTGCAAAGTTTTGCCCTGGAGAGTTGCAGCTGCTTCAGGCAAGTCTGCAGGCTGAATTATGATTGGGACACCCCACGTTTTTATCTATGATGGAATTTTAGGTACTGGATTTATTTCAACAGCAGCTACAACACATTTTCTGCTGTGGAAGTTAATAGAACATATTTGGCTCAACAAGGCTGCTTCTACCATCCAAGCCACCTCTCCTACGTGTCTCCATGTCAGTATCATCTAGAATCTGCCTCAAGTAGCATGTAGTAGGAGCAATTACTAGGGGAACCACAAGCTCTGTCATTTTTCCTTGTCGTGAAAATTAATCCCACAGTATATGTAGCACAAATTCATTAACCTAATCACTTCAGTCTACTGAAATACTGGAAGTACAGCAAATAGTTGCAACTGGTTGATTTCACAGCACTTCAAAAAGGGGTTCAATAGAAATCAAGGTTTTATAATTCTTTCATTATAATTCAGTTCTGCAAACCTAGCACTATGATTTTTAAAAATTATAAAGCTGCAGAGAATTTCCGACAAAGGATATTTTTTTGGTATCAACAACAGAAAAAATACAGAATCTAAATACAGAAGATATGAAGTTCCTGATTCAGACTGCATTAAAAACAGTAAGGACTGCTCCACTGCCTTCAGATGGAGTGGGTGGCCTGCTCAAAACTGCGCAGAAGTGGCAGAAAAGAATGCTGGAAGATACGAGAGAAGAGTTTCTGGGCTGACAGGAGAAGAGACCACAGTGAAACTGAGCATAACCTCTGCCGAGGAAATAGCAACAGCTGAAATTCTAACTAAAAAAGAAATCCTGAATAAATCTAGCTCCTTCTGAACAATAGATGCATTCTACTGAATGTAAGATACAGCATCTAAAATTGGAGTTTGCAAAGCCAGAAAGATCTCACATTTATGCTGTTTCACATACCTAATTGACTTTACCATTCTAACAGTACACATAATGATGAAAGAATGAAGAAGAAAACTCTCTAAGAACAAAGATTTTTCTTTTTAATTCTCTCTCAGCTATCTCTGTAGCTGTTCTACTCTCTTCCAACACTACTCATTGCTTTACTTTCTTAATGCCAGTTTGCTGTGTTGGATCTGTAGATCCACATTTAGTTGTTAAAAATCTCACAGATATACTCCTCTCATATGCATCCACAGCTCTGCACATCCAGACTTTGACTGCATCACAAGATGTTCTATGGAACCCAAGTCTACACAGTCATTCTAGCTCAGGACTGTTGAACCTAGAAAGCAAAAGGAGTTTGCATAGTGATAAGGGTTCAGGTGGACTTCTTTGAGGATGATGAAAGATTGTTCACATCTTCTGGCAGAAGCTCCCAGAAGCTTTCAAGGAGGCAAGTTTCCTGAGAAGTTTGCTGCAAACACAATTCTGTTGTATTCTATTCCACTAGCGTAAGAGCTTATTAGAACAAGATAGGGAATCATCTTGAAGGAACCTTCTAGGGAATTGAGGCTTGAATAGCTTTCACCTGAATAGCTTTTTTTTCCACTTCAGCCCCAGTTAGAGGGAAGAGGATAGATGATCTGTCATGACTGCTTAGGTAACAGAAGATCTGGGGTGCTATTCACAACAGAAACTAGTGAACGGCTTCTGCTCCAGTTTACCTATTCCAGAGGGGGAAATGAGAGCAGTTACTGTTTTAGTCATATGATTCATACTGAAATAGCAAATACATGAGTCCCAGTAAAGATAAGGCGAACTCCTTATTCACAGTGCATCCTAAGGAGAACTCACATTGATTTCCAATAATTTATGCAGTAGGCCTTTTAAATCAATTCTTTTCCTCATCACTGCCTCCTCCCTCTCTTCTTTCTTCCTTCCTGACTCTGCAATCAAGTCATAATGCTGAACTTGGGATATCAACATCCTGGCTTTCCAAAACATAAAGCTCACTGAATGGATCAGTTCCCCACTTAAGAAGCTTTAATGTATAATGTGGATCTGGCCAAAGGTGGAAAGAGCAGCACATGCTTCCCTTCATGGGTTCTGATGCATTATTATAATGCAATCAATGAGCACACCGATGGACAACTAACAACTAACCTTATAAACGGGATTTCAGTTTGCCTGCAAATTCAAAAAAAGAGCCTGTCAATGTTGTTTGGAGCTCACAGATGAAGAAAGCACAGCTCTAATACCAGATACATAGCAGACTAGTGTATGAAAAATATTCTAATCCTCACTTAGTTGAAGTTCTTATGCATTTGCTCACGATATTTCTACAGTGTCATATACAACACAACCAATTTGCCTTACAGCTACAGTGTGTTCTTATTTACTATGCATTAAGCGCATCTACCCCATTAACATAATGCAACTCTCCTGATATTGATTAAACACATAAATACACGTTCTTGCAACCAATCTGCAACAAAATATCACACCTTGATACCTCAGGTAACAATACCTTTTGGCTTTAACTTCCCTCTAGTTACGTCTATTCAATTCTAACCACCATTGTAAGCTTAAGGTTTACCCTCATTAGAATAATTTAATTATTATTTTTAAAACCAGTGATACTACCAAAAAAATCAAACCTAAGTTCATTATATCACTGCGAGTGACATGTAGGTTAGTTTTACGACCGATAGTCCATTACCACGACTTTCCAAGTAAAATTGCGAAAAAATTTTCTTTTTAAAGTTTACTTAGAAAAAGGAGATAGTTTAATTTGGCTGCATATGAGGTGGCCATGCATATGCATATGCTAACTGCACACCACCAATACTGACTGAGAAGTAACAAAAGCGAACAGTACAGGGCAAAAGCTTTCAGGATCTCCAAGGTAAACATGCAACACCTGTAATATTAAGCAGTTGTCCCAGCAGTAATGAACAACAGAAATAATGAAAAATATCAGTTGTTTGGGCAAAAAAATCCAAGACTGCTTCCTAAACAGGACATCATTATTTTAAAGAGCTACCTATGCAAGAAATGATACACCTATAACAAGCTAAGTGTGATGCTTTTACAGACACTCTGCTGGTCTTGGATTCTTTATTCTTTAATTCTGCCTTCTTTTATATTATTTTCTTAGTTTTCTAAAACATATCAGTTGTTTCTAAGAAGCTGCCACTTCTTAAGAGGCCTTACGCACAACGTGCTTGCAATATACTACTTAGCCACTAGGATGGGAGAGCGCAATGGCTATTAACCCTTAACTGCTTAAAAGCCTCACTACTCTCTCGTACTTCCTCAGTTCTGACCAGCCACGACTGTAAACTCATGCTAGAAAAGCTTCATATTGTGTCTGACCACCAGGTACACTTTTCTGCGTAATTAGAATCAAAACAATAATGTTTTAAACTGCTTTGATAGTCTCTCCAGAGATCTGAAATAACCTAAAACTGAAAACATGAAATCTGCCAAGATGCTGCAAATTTTATTCAGTGCAGACGTTCCTCAAAGGACTCACACGGCTCACAGCTGTGCCAGAGGTACAGCAGCATGCAGGGAGATTCAGGGAAGGGCAGCAATTCTGAAAGCACTGCTAGACCTTATGATTTGAGAAAGTATTTGAACCTTCACTGCAAGAACAGAAGATTAAGAAGGGCACTCGCTGGAACCTTTTCATACATACACTTGCTTGCAATGAGGCAATTACCTCTGGAGCTCATTCTGACCAGAGATTTCATGCATTTGCCAGAACAAATGATGGTGTGCATAATAGAGTTTCTAGTGAGGATTAGCCACTGCACAGCTGATTTGTACTGAAGAGAATCTGTTTAAGATGACAGGTAATTATCTTTGATTCAAGCTTGACTGCAGTTTACCTCAAGACAAGATATTGTGTGAGCATTTCCAGCATGGAACACCTCAAGGTCCTCATAATACATATCAAGCTGGGATGGTATTAACTCACTTTTGACAGCTGAATTCTCTTGCTCCCAAGAGATTTTACTTTAAAGCTTTTATTCACTGTAGATTTGGCGCTCTGGACTTTATACTTTTACTGCAGTTCTAATTCATATTTGTCTTACCTAGTTTAAATACCATAATATATTTCTTTCAAACATATTCATAATTTATACATCACTGAAGTATTCTGTCTTCAGTTTAGACATGCTTTTTGAGATCTCTTGCTCATGATCACACATTACAAGCATATTTTTCTCCATCACTGTTTTTAGCTATTTGAGGTTTTTTTACCCACAAAGAACTATAGAGTTTCACAGGGTCTATACCCCCTTCCCACACAAGAGTCTTTGCTGCCCCTGCTCTGAGCTGGCTGGAAGCAAGGCAGAAGCTTCAGCATGCACCTGAACCTTTCTTAGAAGTGGCTGACAACTCTCCTGAAGAGCTATATATACAGACCTGATGAAGAGTTCTGAATGAAGACAGACCTTTTCTGGGCGTAATATGTATCTCAATAGTTCTGCGATGACATGGAATAAGTAATATGCCTGAAGGTCTTTTACTCCTGCTTCTCTTTATTTCACAAGCACCTGCTAGCACTCCTGAAACATTTCTTTACATTTTTGAGTCTATGTGTATTAAGCCTGAATGTGGAAGAACCCTTTCCTTATGTATATTAAGCCTGAATGTGGAAGAACCCTTTCCTCAGATCTGTTTGCACACAGAATAATATACAAATACACAAAATCCTCTCTTCTATTGTAACATATCTCTGTGCAACACTATGTTTGTTTGATTTTTTTTCCCTTATTGCCCATCCTTTTATCCCCTTTGAAGACAGTGAGCAACCAAGCTAAATGTTTTTTTGCACTGGCATGCTAACATGGCTTTATGTAAGTGGAGGCAGGTTTCCTGCAGTTCAAACAGGTTTGTATCCCCATGAACTTACTTATTCTTTCAAAATGAATGACACTCAAGACTCTATAAAAGAAAAGGCAGGTGAGGCTCAGCTGACAAGCTATTAGGTCAAGAGAAAGGTAAAAGATTTGAAAGACTCATGTAAAAACACACACAAAAAACACAAAACCAACAAAAAAAAAGGGTTTGCATGCTTTGGCATTTCTTCTAGTACACCATGGAGGAAAAAAAGCCAGAAGTGCAATGTGATGTGAAGGGTGAGAAGGGCAGAATTTCTGTTGTAGGAAGAAGGAAAAGAAAGTAAAATCTTGTGAGAATATCTCAGAAACCCACAATGTTGCTGTGCAAGAGCAAAACTGAAGATTAGGAAAAATTCTTTGTGAATGCTGGAGAAGTTTCAGAACAAATTAGGGCACAAAGAATTCTGCTAACAAAGATTATAGGAATCAAACTAACTTGTAGCTTCTTCCTCCATTAAAAACAGAAATTTACATACTGAGTGATTCTTCCTTGACCTAAAACCTACAGTCTAGGGGTTGGATCTGGCCATCTACCACCTTTTCATCTTCTGCCCTTTCCTAGAGAAGTTGAGAAACAAAGTCCAGACAGTGAATACCTATCCCAGGGCCTGTAATTTTTCTTGGCATTATGCTGACCGTGAAAAAACTGCTTTTGCTCTGCCACCTCAGAAGAGCAGATAAGCCTGTAGACATACATTTCACTGTGCATCATGACTCAACATAGAATCAGCAGTAGCTGTTACTGCAATTGCAATTCAAAGCTTGGATTCAAACCTCCATAACTTCTGAAATGGTATCACTGACCAAAAGACATGATATTATTTGCTTCAGACATACTTCTTGACTACATTTCCATGATCAGCTGCTTCTGTCTTATCTGGCAAGTAACAGAACACACACTAACAGAATACAGAGAGCACAGACCTATTAAAATGGCTTTGTATTATGTTAAGTATTTGCTGAACCAATGTCATGGGTTCAGCAGTAGCAGTCATTTTTCTCCTTCTTAGTACTTGGTGCAGCACTGTGTTTTCGACTTGTGGCCTGAGAACAGAGCTGATAACACCAATGTTTTAGTTACTGCTCAGTACATTTTGGTCTGGCCAAGGACTTTCGGAGCCTCATGCTCTGCCAGGGAGGAGGGGGAGCCGGGAGGAAGCAGA
>JANRGW010045420.1:0-13801 GCA_024733675.1 Psilopsiagon aymara | reverse complement strand
GGGGAAATGTTTCCAAGTGACATTTTTGCAAGGTGTTTTGTGTGTGTTGTGACTGGACCTCCTAGGTAGCATATCACTCAGGGAATTCCCTGGTATTTTTCCAAGAAGTTCAGGTGTTAATGATTTTTGCTTTTGTATGAATTTCATTGTCATATGTGCTTGCATTGGTTTTCTAAATAAGTGCATTTATAGGATAACAGGCACAGTAGGGCACAGTGAGCATTGTCTTTTTTTGTTTTTCTTGGTATTGTGAGGTCTGATCAGGAATTAGATGCATCTTTGAATAGCTGAAAGATTTTAATATCTCAGTCATGGAGAAGTGTTGCAGTGAATTTATGCTTTACAATTAGAACTTTAAAATACAATCTGAAATTAAATTCAAAGCAGAGTGTCTTGGAAAAAACAAATTAATCCCTGGATCTCCAACTATATCTTTAAAGAGAAACATTTCCATTACAAACACAGACGGAAAAAAATAAAACCATTGACTTTTAATATAACTCTGAAGCCTCTACTAAATCACTAGCTTTTGTAGATATCACAGGAAATAAAAACAGGCTCAGAAATTATACCTGTACTTAAAGAAATGTTTTTTCTGATCTGTATGTATTTAGTGAAGAAGGTGATGGAAGTTGTAACTGCACATGCACAGAGAGGTCAAATACAGCCATAACGCTGGTACTCAGCTTATAAGAGTTATGGGAGGAAAATACCATTGCTAACATTAGCCTCTGTAGGAGAACATAGCTCCATTATCAAGGCCAGGTTTGTAATGGAAACCAGGTGCAGAAGGCTGTGGGTATGAAATCTTGTCAAGCTGTTACTCAAATGCAAGAGATAGAAATATTAAAGCTGCTCATGAAGCACTAACTTTCTGTCTGTACATAACATACGATTCAGCCTTTAATTGTTCACATGCTATTGCTCAAATACTACTATTTATGCCTAAATATTCATACTCATGCCTTCCAGTATACCTGTTTTTTTTCAGATTTACTTTGTATTCTATGTGTAGAAATCTGCACAAATAACATGTTTGAAATTTACACATTAAAAATGCATATTCACTGAAACTGTGGAACTGACAGCGCAAAGACAAAAAGAAACTGCAAAATCTCTGGCATATGTAGGTCATCTAAATTTACAGATAAGTTAGCTTTGGTACCAGCTTACCATGGATCCAGCTTTGCAACTATGGAAGAATTTGCTGTGTAAACCTCTGTTTGTAAGCATTTTGCTCAATTACTTTCCAAAATTGTCTTGATAAAGTTGGTAAGTTGTGCATTTCTGTTCCAAGGCATTAGATGTGTTGTTAAATGCTTAGTCTCTCAAATTATGTACAGGCTGATTAAAATAGAATCTAAATTATTTGTCTATTGATTAAATGATCAAAAGAAATTAAGTGAAAAATATTCAATCTTTGCAAAGTATAACTCATGTAAACTTTATGGACCATAAATTAAAGGAAAAGTTTGAGTCCAATAATTATATATATGTGTAAGTAATTAAAAGAAAATGCACCTAAACATAAAAACCCTATATTAAACATTATTATTTGAATAACTATAAACACATATGTAATATATACATACAGTGTATAGTGAAGAAACTTCCCATATTAAGTGATGTTTTAAAGTTATTCATGCTTTCAGTTCAATCACAAGAGTACTTGGCAATAAAATCTTATTTTCAGGAAAGAAACCAGCACACTGCTTTGGTATTAATAGCTATTTTTACATTTGAGTGTTGGATACTTGAGTTTTTACCACTAACTATGCTTAATAGTATGCTTGTATGATTGCTGAACACAACTATTGCGTTTTATTTCTGTTGCCAGGTCTACTTGAGGGGCTTGCCTAGCTGCAGGTTTTAGACCTTATTAATAATAATGATGATGATGATGATTAGTAATAATAAAGGGGATTTGGGCCCCTTTCTTTTATTGCCTTTCCAGCTCAAAAAAAAACCGCTGCCAAATATACTGCTTATTGTCTCACATTGGATATTTCCTCAGAAAAGGATAAAAGCTTTGCCCTACTTTGGTCTTCTCCCTTAAATCTTGGAGCAACAGAAAGTCCCAAAGGAAAAAATTAGATTAAAATGGGTCCCAAGAGTGAATGATGAAATATTCTCACAAACCAACAAGGATAATTTTTCCCAAAGGATGATGTTCTGCCATAAAGGGTATATGTGATGACTGTAACAGCATAATGATTGTATCTCCTTATGTACATTTCCTGAGCTACTCAAGAGACTTTCCAGGTATATACTAAAATGTATGCCATTTTTTTATTGTGCTCCTCCACAAAACAATACTGGTAGGTTGAAAATTATTGTTTGAACATAAATTTGCTAGGACAGGAATTTATTCACTAAATAAAACTCTGTGTCAGAATGGCAGTTGCACAGTCCTATCGTATCACTTCTTTGATTGTCCTGAGAACTACAGAATACATTTGCATATTATTTCACACTTAGAAACAGGCAGAGATATCCCCAAAAGTTACAACCATTTATTTCTCAGCTCTGTGTATTCTTCTAAGTAAATTCATAAGACCAAATGCATTGCACTAATATAACTCTCTTAATAGCAGTATATTAAGTATAGTAAGGATAAATTGGGATTACTTTCTCTGATAATTCATTACTTTCTAAAATTAAAAATGTCAAATGTCTCCTGTTTCTCAAGTATCAGTAGGTAGGATAAACTGAAATGCATTCCCTGTTGTTGAAGGATATTTACTCAGCTGCCTGTTTGTGTGTTATATGCTACTTTGTGCTGTCTTAACTGTTTTGCTTCAAACAAAAGAATAAGCATGCTAGCAGGTAAAACTGTCTTCCTTTATGTCATGAAAAGACTTCAACAAATAATGCAAAATGGTATTTGCAAATGTTTGTTTGAAATCTGACTAATGGAGTTTGACAATGCTTATTCCTTTCTTTGTTTTCTTTTTACAAATATTCATGCAAATGTATCTTTATTTCTATGCATGCATTTGCACATGGACATTTGTGCACAATTACGCATTTCGTGTTTATGCCTAAATTGCTCTCAAATTGTTCATAAAAAGTATAGGCTTTGATACAGCACCCGGTTCAAGCTCTGTGCTGACCAAATGAGAAATGCAATATCAGGGAGATCTTTCAGCCCCTAACACAGTGTCAGTGGTAATTATAGATCCTTACAGCAACTCTGTGAACTCACAGCAATTTAATCTAGGAATCCTGCAGGCCTTGCTGCACTATGCTTTAGCACTGCCATCTTTCTCTCACCAATGGTATGCCAGAGGCGGGCTCATCATTTTTTCTGTGGCATTAAAGCTAATGGATTCAGGAGTTCATAGATAGAAGTAAAGGCTTTCCACTACCTGGGAGGTCTGGCTGAGAGAATTCCCAGTTGCTTTCTTTTCAGGTAATACAAGGCAGTGTTGCAATACTTAGAGTCAGGCATTGAAAACAATATAATTTGTATTAAGTGGCCGATTTCAGCATAAACCATAAGGAGCAAACTATGGAGAATTTAAGTGCATAGTTCATGCATAACTGAAAAGTTACATTGTTAGAATACTGACACGTTACTCCTACATGTGTAGAAATTTCTGATCCTCCAGGGTTAGTTTGAAAAGATAAGAAAGAATATACTTGTTGGATAAATTTTTCACTGCACATAGCTTGTCCATTTCTAGTCAAATAATACTAACTCCATAAACAGGTCTATCTCAATTGGAAATGCATAACAGGGTAATAAATGATATTCAACATCAGATTACTTGTACTAAAACCATGTTCAAATCATAATAAGCTGTTATAACACTATTTTAAAACCTGAAGTATGCCTAACCCACAAGTTGAAAATGCACAACTTACACCCTGAAAATTTACAGACAACATTAATTTCCCAGTATTTCACTTTTATGCCTGTGGCCTCTAACATGTTGCAAATGCTTCTATAAGAAAGGCTGGAAAAACATATCAAATTTCTGTTCTCTTCCACGTGCTGACATTCATTAACTGAGGGAGAACAGTGAAACAAGATTTTGGAAAGATCTCCTCTGCACCTCCACCCGTTCCAAAGCAATTTATTAAACAGCCAGTAAGAGAAATGAACACTTGTGGTTTAATGTCAGACCCATGTTGATCAGTAGCTAGGTTTGTGCCTTCACTGTTATCTTGCCAAAGGCTTCTTGAAATAGCAGGCAGAGGATGCATACTTATCACACTGCCATTTAGTTTGCACCCTTGAGTTCGATTGCTAAGTTGCAATTTCATTATATGGCTCCTATTCAGATGAACTATCTTTATATTAATACAAATTCTTGCTTAGTGTATCTTACTTTTACGTGCCTCTTCCCTTCCATTTTTAAAGTGCGGGAGCACTTTTTGCTATATTTTGGATGCCCGTACAAATAGAAGCCATCACGGGGAGAATTGTATTAGAACTGTACACGAAGTGAGTCACCAACACATCATGCACTGTAAAACTTCTTGGTTTGTCAAGGGTTCAGCAGACTGCCAAAATATTCAGCTGACAGCTCCTTGCCAGAATTCTGTTCCTTGCCTCTTGCCACTGAAACTCTTTGAATACGCACTCTTCCTTAGAAGGGATTCCCCTTTATCAAGGGCTTGCCTGCATGACCTTTGCATAACTCCTGTATTTTATTCTTCAGTATCACACTACAGATCATACTACATCATGCCAAATGTCTCATTGATGAAATGTGTGTTAAATCTTTGTTTCCTTTCAGAAATAACCCAAAACTTGTAAATACAAGAAAGATATTTTTCTTCAAAGTTTGCTCCCATACTTTCACCCCAGGTTTATTCTTCTCATTCTTGGCTAGGGACATGTTGAGTTAATATTCAGTTACAGACTGACAGTATATAGACTGGGATACCCATCAGTTTTCTGCACTAAATAGCATGCTCTGCTGTATAGATTTTCCAAACCATTCAGTGCAAAAAACATCCATAGTTTATCAGGATATACTCATTACCATGGACAGACAGGTAGAAGTAATGAAGGGAAATTTGTTGTGAATGTGTGTTATCCTATAAAAGGGAAGGAGATGATGTGTACTACTTCCTTGGTTTATCAAGTGATTTCCCTTTATCCATGCCATGTTCCTGTATCTACCTCAGAATATATGTTATGGGAACATAAGGAATCCAGTTAAAAGGGAAAAAAGAGCACTCAATTTCCTGTTTATGACCCTACTGAAGTTCTTCTAATGTAAGGCATTTGCTATGTTATAGATGAATTTCAGCACATGTGCCTCTCTGAATTAGCACCTACATTACTTATTCATCCTTAAACTGTTCTGAGATTCCACTTCTGTTGTATTAGGAGTGCTTCAAATATATAGTGCAGACTATGGTTTAGGTAGTGGAAGTCTATATCATTCTCTCATCTTGAGGGAGCAGGAAATTGTCTTGCAGTGTTTGCAATGATCTGTTAGCTTGGGTCTCCTTTGCTTTTCTCCCTGCTGCTGCTCTTCACTGCTACTTATCCTCACTGTGCTTTTGCTAGGACTCTTATAGAGTCTTATGAAAACATCATCCTCATATTGCTGTTATATGCCACATCTTAATTAATTACTAGACTAGCACACTATTTCCACGGTAGAATTTCCACTAACATCTTACATGGTTAAAAGTATTATTTTTGCTATATAGTGGATATGTTCTCTGTACAGCTGCATTCTTGTTGCAAAATCTGCCTTGGGTTTGAGTTCACAACAAAGCTAAACATGGAACATTTCCATAAACAAAATACACAATTTATCATGTTTTTGATTGCTTGGAGTAGCAAAGGAATAGAGATAAAATTGAAAACTGCAATGTCAGTTAATCAGTCACATTAATTTTTTAATATTTCTATTTTGTTAGTGATGACAGAGCTCATTTAGGATTAGACCCGTTTAGGCTGTGCTTTAAATCAAACCAAAGCAGATATAGTTCCTGAGATGAAGATCTTTAACCGATTTGAAAGGCGAGCACTACCTGGGTTCTATACACTCCTCTCCAGTGCAAAGAGGTTCTTGGCAACCTGGTCTGCAGCTCACTTACCCCGAAGGACGTAACTACTTGAGGAACTCTGCTTTACAAGTGGCAAAACATGGCTTTGAAAACAAAAATTCCCTCCTCTCCTTTTATTAATAAACTCCAGTGAACGAAAACTCACTGAGTTTTCAACCTGACCCCAAAAATAGCCAAATCAGAAGATTTAAAGGATTGTGGACTGTTTGTGTTGGGAGCCAGTAGGGTGGAAGTTGAGGAATGGGACAAAGCTTCACTGCTACATGCAGTGAAACTGCGCTTTGAGTATCACTCAGAGTAGGAAATGAGAGTAAGGGAATGCAAAGATAGTAATATAAAGATCCTATAGTTTGCATGTTGGAAATACAGCCAGATAGCTCCAGTTCTTTCCTGCCTTTTGGCATCATCCCTTTCAGTTCTCCTAATATATAATTTGAAATTCTTCTTACATCTCTTTTTCTAAACTCTAAGAAGCAGCAAACCTAAGCCTTGCTGTTTGCATTCTTCTAATATCAAAGACTCTTATCCCACTGGGGACCTTAGCCATAGGAGGCGTTTGAGGGAGGGGGAAGAGATGTTTTTCTTCCTTTTTAGCTGCTCTACCAGTTTGGAGGGTGGAGAAGGGAGAGAGAGCAGATCATAGATTTTAACATTCAAAATGGAGGCTGGGATGTGTTTGATGCCTGAGTCTGGCATATTGCTGCTTATCACTGTTTCTTTTAGCTTGATGTGGCAGCAGGATTGTAGCTGGGTGGGGTTAGTACCTGAGGATGCAGAGTACCCACCCTCTAAGGGAGTCAGGGAGGGGTGTGGACAGCCTGTTTTTGCAGAAGTCCACACCCTAGAGATATCTTGTCCCATATAGCAGGCAGTAGAAGGGTATTTTCTTTATGTTTTAAATCTGCATTACAGATATACAAGAAGTATTTATTTATTTTACAAATTAGCTGAGCAGGAGAATTAGCTGAAGAGAGATGGATTTAAAGATCAGCACAATGAAGCAAGATTAAAAAAACCTTTCCATCTGAATTAATGAATTTCAGGCTGCTTTTCATAAACTGTTTTTTCAGAAGTCATCTGTGAAACATTGTATAGAGAATTTTTAAAGGTAACTTAATGGGATGGAGAAAAGGTTTAAAATTATCTACTGGGGCTGTTGCAGGAGATATTAAATATTGATTTATTTAGGAGTAAGAATCATGCTAAAGAGTGAGGCTTGTAGTCAGGTTGGTTTATCTGGAATACAAACTGTATGGCCATATTTAGTACAATGTCAACATGAATCTTAAATAAGTAGATGTGAAAGGTTGAGCATTTAATCTAAATCAATTGGCTCTCCAAATCTCCAATTAAAAAAAATAACTGTTCAAACCAAACTGTTCCTAAATGTTTCAGGTGGCTTATATTAAAAAATGCTTCATGAAGTCAGTCATACTATATCATAACTCTCTCCCGTGTATCTTGTTTTAACTAGGAACAAAAATCCATAGTCCTAAGCTTTTCCAAATCTTAAGTTCTTAATACTTCAAACTCTCTTGAAAACCCAATGTAAATCGTTCAAGTAATCTGGCAAATGACACTGTAAGCAATTTTCTGCTACTTGCCACTGCTACTGCAGTGCCAAGCTTTTGGTCATAATATAAAAGTTGGCTGAGATTGTACTTAGCCAACTAAAGCTGATTATGTTCCCTTTTCAGACAGAAATAGATATCATTATGCTAGCTACTGGTACTGGTTAAAATATTTTTCAGTCTATATAAGTATACATAGGTCTCCAGTAGGAAATCCTTTGTCCAAGTGTGACATCAAAGCAGTAAGTCTCAGATAATTTAAATGTTACATTTGCTTTTGTTTGTACTGTTTTCTTTAAACATATTAATCAGACAAGAGCTTTAATGTTCCATGACTAAAAAATCCATCAAACAGATTTACGGCAGAGGCAGTGTGGCATAACAGCCAGTGGACTGGCCTAATGTTCAGAAATCCTGGGTTCAGTTCTCAGCTTAATCATTGACTTTCTGGGTAACCAGAAGATAATAATTTCCCCTCTCTGGGCCTGGAGATACTGTTAGCAACCGCCTTTTTGAAATTATTTGGTTACTACTATGTGCAGTGGTAGGTATTAAAATTGTCTACATATCTAATAGTAAAAAGATAGAAAATACCGATTTCTTCCCCAAGACATTATTATTTTCTTTTCTGGAAGACATAGCTAGATAATATGATCATGGTTATAAAGCAGACAAGTATAGAAAGGAGTGAGGAAGGTATGAGGCAGAAAATTCCCTTACTCATAGATTGTGTTTGTCCACAGAGCAGCAAAAATCTTCCACTGGAATGAGGTGCTGGAATGTTTCTTCAGTGAATCACATGAACTTTTCCATATATGTCATCTAGAGCAGATAAAAAAAGGATAGCGAAAGAGAGAAAAACTTTTTAAATGCAGAGAAAGGTAGTAGGACCCAGTCTATGCTCATGCTGAAGATGAGGTCAAAACTAGGTCTTAAGTGGGACATAAGTGGCTAATATGCTCTGTGAGTGAAACCACTGTTTTTGAAACTCCCATTCAAGACTGATTGTTAAGGTATAAAATCATTTTCTAAACTGTCATTGTTGCATTGAGATGAAAAGTACTTTAATAGATATCTTATGTGGGAAATTTGAAACAAGCGTTTCATGATAAAAACAAAACAATGTTTATAAAATTATTCCACTTTAAATGAAAAGCTAGAGAATGGATTTTTGCCAGTAGCATTGGCTATAGATGACTAGCAGTTTTGTCTTTGCATAATGCAGCAGTAAAACCACATAATTTTTTCAGCCCATAGGTATTCATTTTGCATTTAAGATGGTTTCAGGTGTAAGGGTTCCCAGATTCTACATGACAAAAATGCACAGCCTTCAGTTACCTTTTAAAGTACTCCCTTTCTTGCATTATTTTGATTCATATTTCCTGCATGAAAACTTACTCCTTCCAAGAGATGTAAACCTCTCCTCGTTTCCAGGAAGTACCTATTTGCCTGTGTTTGCATGCTGGAGCAAATTGAACCCTTATCCTATTGCTTTTTGTTTGTTTGTTTTGATGAATTTATAGTGTTTGTTAATCCAGTTTGGGCTGCTTTGTCCTTGAATACAAATTTTAAAAACATAAAGTATAAGCAGTTTAGCTCTTACTGCATTAGAAAAATGAGTAACATAGCAATTTCACTTTCAGGGGGTTGTTCCTTTGCCTCCAGCTAGGACATAGTTAATGCAAGGTTTTGTCCTTGCATTAACAATGCAAGGGACAGTGTTCTTGACTCTGTATTGGTTTATTCCTAAACAAGAATAATTCTTCTTCAAACCAGAAGTCCTTCAACTTTCTGCCTCAAAGGGAAAAGGAAGAAATCAATAAGAAGGAGAAAGCATCTTTTTCAGCTTGGAAAGTTTTTTGTTTAATTTTTATTCTCTGATTCAGTGTAAGCATTTGAGAACTACACAGTTTGGCCCTGATTCAGTGAAGGGCATTAGTCCATTCTTAATATTAAGTGCCTAAGTATTCCCCTGGAGTTAAGTAATGACTGTCTATGTCCTTGAGGCCTCTGTTAGACTGGAGTGACAGTTGGTAGCACCTTACAAGATTTAGGCCTACATGAGGCTGCAGGAATTTGCAATTTACTGGTTTTGTTTTGGTTTTGGTTTAGGGTTTTTTTTACTGTTGAAAGAAGATTAAACACAGGAACTAGTTGAGGGGTACATCTATGTTATCACAGGCAGTATGTACATCGTACCTGATATTGTAACCATGAAAACAGTAATCTTGCCTTTCTGACATAAATAGTAAGCAGCACATTTTCATGAGGCTGAAATAATCAGAGAAAAACATGGCAGTGATGGGGGTACAAGAGGCAAAACACTGCATAATGATGTTATTATCATTGTTCCATTGTCACCCATCTTTAATCCTTAGTGATATGTTTCTTTTCTCTCTGAATATAACAAAAAAGGCCTGAGCATAAACAGCAATATATAACAGCAATCGTAAAATGCAACCTTGAAAAATATACTTAAAACTCTACTAAAAAAGAAAATCAGCTTGGTAAATACAGGAAAAGCCTGTTTAATCTTTATATGCATGGTATGCAATTATATATTTACATCCAGCACAAGGCAAGGCATATACTTGAAAACAGTAGCATTTGGTGGGATTTTGTTAACAGCCTTGATTGCATTTCTAATTCTAAATATGAATATGAACATTTAAGCCCAAGTCTCTTTTGCATCACCAATTTAAACTACTTCAGGTGTCTTGCTGAAAGTGGGATGGAACAGCCCTGTCTAGAGGCCTGCATTGCTTATAGAGATAAAAAAAAAGGGGTAGGTATCTTCAGTGACTCATTCAGAGTATCTGGGTTAGATGTCTGTACTTCCAAAGCCCTGGAGGATTTACCCTAATGGAGCTACTGGAATCTATACTTTCAATACACACCACTATTCATGTTAAAAAAGTGCTGTAATAAAGTGAACAAAGCTCAGATTCATATTTTCCCTGATGTTTAGCTCTTTAATTGCAAAAATATTTGCAAATAGAATATTTGAAATATTTGCTTTTAAACCTTTATAACTACTACCTACATGCAGAGTAAGAAAAGTGCATTTATTGCTATTTGTGGATTATTGCTTCATGTAGTTCATTTTTATCATAGCTTTTTCCAGTATTGTTTAATCATGTCACAAAATCTGCCATGTGCCTATCATAAGGTAGAGTTGAAGTGATAGAAGTATCTATGAGCATATCATCTTTCTCTTAGCTTTTATTGGTTTTAAATTAAACATGTTTATATGTCTGTTTGCGTGTGCGTATATTTTGTTTATGTATTTTTATTTATATATTTTTTTAATATATTGTTTATATAAGAACATAATAGTTCTTCTCAAGATGAGAGAAAATGCTCACCAGTGGCATGTGTGCGTGTGCGTGTGCGTGTGCGTGTGCGTGTGCGTGTGCGTGTGCGTGTGTGTGTGTGTGTGTGTGTGTGTGTGTGTGTGTGTGTGTGTTCGGGTTTTTTTTAAGTTCTCTCTTTTCTCAACTTTCTGTGGAGGGCAGCTGAATTTGCTTTCTACTGTTGAGGTTTGCAGAACACCACACTAAAATTGAAATTGGTGACTTCTTTTATGCCTTTTTTTTTTTCCAATCCAAAAAAGAAAAATTGTTGTGCTGAACCTAGAATAGTTTTGCTGGTTGTTATGCTGCTGTGGCTTCTTGCTAAAGCTGTGTTTTCAGCCTGGAATATATTACTAGATGATTAAGAGAAAAGGAGATTCACAGTTTTGAGGCTAGTAACCAGATCTCTGATCTTCTAAATTCTGTTCTGAGCTAATGCATGACGATACTCTTAATGAAATTTAGTCTCAAGCAGGAAAGTTTGGGGTGGCATGCAGATGTACGTACAGAATAATGGCATTGTATAAATTTGGTAAAAGTATTTTTGTACACTTTTATTGCATTTCAATGTCTCCATTTTTAAATAGAGACATTTTTACTTAGTGAAAATGAGGCCGTAACTGACAAGGTCCAATTAGCTGCTGAATTAAATTGAAATATAACGAAATATGTATTATTACTCCTACATAGTATTTAGTCTGCTAGGAAAAAAAAAGCATTTGTTTTGCAATGTCTCAATACTTTTATGCTTGTAACTCAAATGTTAGAAATTTGAATGGCCATTCTGAAGGTCTAGTAGTAGCTATTGAATTTCTTCCATTAGTCACTTTACAGTACAGAAAAACAAAACAAAACAAACCAACAAACAGTCTGGCTATCTCCTAGTTGAAGTGTATTTAAATTGTAACTCATGTTTATTTTTGTCTCTCACAAAAATGCACATGTATGTATTTAGTTAAAAGAAAATGCATTTTTAAATGGTTGTATTTACATTAAAGGTAAACCATTTAAAGGTAAATGGCTGTAAATACATTTGATCTATACCATTTACCAGTTCTCCCTTAAATCTAGTGAGCAATACCTAGTGTTATAAGAGAAAATTAGCTTCTCTTCCTAGAAGGCTCCTATTTAATCATCTGTGGATGTTGGTCAGGAGGGAAGGGAGCAGCAAAGAGAACAAGGGAATTTATCTTTGACCCCAACAGTTGAACAGCTTACACTCTGGAACATGAGATTTGATTATCTTAGCATGTGTAACTACAGATGTTGTTAACAGTCATAAAATTATCCAGCTCTTTTAAAAACAAGTGACAGCCCAAGCTTTGGACTCTTTCTGACCTCTAGTGAATTCTACAGCCGTATTATGCACAGTGTAAAGTAGTAACTCCTTTTGTTTGCTTTTCATTTACCAGCTGTTAATTTAATTGATTATCCCTTTGTTTTTCCAAGACTGATGACTTCTCATGAGTCTAAGGTGGAATTCCATACACAGTGGAATTCCAATCACTGCATGATTTTTTTTAATGTTCTTTAATCTTTACCTTTTAACTGATGTGTAATTTTACTGTAGATTGCTGTATGAATTTGCTGCTGAAACAAAGAGTTAATAAAAAAGTTCTCAGATACTGCCATGCATCATGCCTTTGTGCATGAATAAGAAGTTGGAAACCGCATGAAAGCAGTAGTTGGGTTACCACACAACTGGATATGCTTAAGTCTGAATGCTTCATAACTCTAACTACTGGGGAGTTGCAAACTTATAAATAACCTTGCAATTGGTTAAAACCGTATTAAAACCATATGAACAAAGACATAAGGCATTTGGTTAAGGGGGCTCAGTAAGTGCAGTAATCCTGTTGAAAGTAATCTAACCAGGGCAGATCCATAGCTTAGGAGTGCCTGTAAGTGTGGCAATAGTTATGGGTATGTCTCCTACTTTGGTGGAAGCACTTGCTATCTGTTCTTTTTTTAGCTTTTTTTTCTTTTCTTTTTTTTTTTTAATTCATACACTTATTTTCAAAGTCAGGTTTCAATTTGCTGAAGTATACTAGCTTTTTGGTACGTGCTGAATGTTCCAAATAATCAGGGAATTCATCTAAATCCTTCTTATTTGAGTTCAGAGATGAAGATGGATACTGCTCACAGTAAACAGAGGTTCTAAGAATTTTAATCCTTAAAATTAGACTTACAAAATAATTAGCTGAAGAGTGTTTACAGTTAGGCTGTCTAGATTTACAGTTGTTTTTTTGATGAAATTTCTGCCTTTCACACTCCAGTTTCAAACCTTTTTCTAGACACTTTAAATTTTAATAAAATTGGAATTCTTAATTTTGACTGAAAAGAAGAAAGTCCCATATCATGACAATCATTATGTCATCCTATTACTGAGCCACTTGGGAGTATATTCTGCTTATGGTGGTCTTGCATATGTTCCATTGTCACGTGGAAGCCAGCTGAGGCTTGCCAATCAGGCAATGAAATTTAAGTGTAAATTCCCTGTTATCTGCTTTTAGCCTCTTACTTTCCAGTTATGCTTAAAGATGAATATACTTAAAAGGCGACCTAACAGCTTCTCTCTCCCCACATCTTTTCAAGCACACTCTTTGATTTGTGGCACTGTAATGTAACACAAATGTATAGTCTGTGTCAGGGATACTAGTCCATGCTGTATGTTCAGCAAACATACTAAGATAGTACTAGAACAGTTTATTTACAACATAGGGGCCTTCAAAAACGGAAGCCAGCAGCATGGAATGGGTTCCCTGGGAAGTTGTGAATGCTCCATCACTGGTGGTGTTCAAGGCCAGGTTGGACAGAGCCTTGGGTGGCATGGTTTAGTGG
>JANRGW010045417.1:0-25950 GCA_024733675.1 Psilopsiagon aymara | reverse complement strand
TCCAGGCTGAACAGCCTCAACTTTCTCAGCCTGTCTTCATACAGGAGGTGCTCCAGTCCCATGATCATCCTCGTGGCACTCCTCTGGACTTGTTCCAACAGTTGCATTCCTTTTTATGTTGAGGACACCAGAACTGTACACAATACTCCAAGGGAGGTCTCACAAGAGCAGAGTAGAGGGGCAGGATCCCCTCCTTTGACATGCTGGTCATGTTCCTTTTGATGCAGCCCAGGATAAGGTTGGCTTTCCGGGCTGCAAGCGTATACTGCAGGCTCATGCTCATGTTCATTTTTCTATCGACCAACACCCCCAAGTCCTTCTCTGAAGGGCTGCTCTGAATCTCTTCTCTGAAGAAACTGTACCTGCGCCTGGGATTGCTCTGACCCAGGTGTAGGACCTTGCACTTGGCATGGTTAAACTGATCAGGGTTCTGATCAGAATTCCAGAAAAGAAAAAGAAAGATGGGACAGATATGAGAAAATCTGCTTACACTAGCAAAACAACTTGAACTTCTAGAGATTGTTTAGTTCGTGCAGTCTTGCAGTATTTTCACTTCTTCAGCCATGCCTTGTGTAAGATCTCATTGCTATACAATGCAGCAGTGTTTTAAGGACATCTTGGAAACTACATAAATAAATAGAAGTAAAAAAATACACCCTCCCCACAACCACCCTTGTGTTCTCTTTCTAGGTCTCTCTATCTTGTCAATCTCATTTCCCAGCATTCATATCTTAACAGGATTTTAAGAGAGTTAGAAGACTGAAACAAGTTAAGAGGCAATCACCTGATACTGCACCAAAGCATATCTCAATGTATGCACATATCAATATACATATTTTTAGCCTATACTGATCTAATAAGATTAAAACAAATTTTCATCAGCATGTATCTGGGAGTTTGTTGATTGTGTTTCTGACCTGAATAAATACATTAATTTTAAATTTTACCATCAAAGCAATTTCTAGTGGAATAATTGCAATATAGCATGCAAATTATTTTGAGAACCCAGCCAATATAAATGAGAATTGTCAGAGAATAATCATACAATCACCGTGTCTATGACCATGGGACCTTAAAAATGTATCTGTCATTTTTTTACTTTTTCTTATATATCTATATTTGATAGAAAAGTATATATAAATATTTTCTAAAAGAAACAAACACATAGTACACAAAATCTTAACTGGTTATGAATGACTAATCTATCCCTGTAGAGTTCTCATTAACAGCATAATACTGAAGTTATTGAGCACTCTGAAGCCTCATGAATCTAGTAGAGACCATTAATGCTTATCATCCCCTAGGAACTATAAAATGGAAGTCGGTTCTCCAATGTACATGCTGTGAAGTTTGCTTACAATCAGGATGCCAGCACAGAGTTCTGCAACTGGTAAATCTTGTTTAGTGATTCAAAATAAAGATTTAAACAAGATATTTAAGTATTCCGCACTCCAGGTGCTGGTCTTTGCAAAGGATTAATGCATCACCACTGATACTGAAAGTGCTTCTGCAGTACTGAATCAACAAACCCACTAGTGATGCAGAAAAGCTACACTTGCCAAAAATTATACAGGATACTGATTTCAAGATGTCTAATACAGATATACAGAGTCTGGCAGACAGACATGAGCAAGTTCTGCCTATGTTCTGAGTCAACCAGATGCCAGCTTTCTTGATACCGATTAGCCTCAGTCATCGCGACACTGAACTAATGAATTGAAACTTGAGGCTAAGTATAGCTTTTTAATTTCTCAGTAAAAATCTTTTTTAGAAGGTGTCTCTATTCTAAATCTTCCCAAATTAAAAAGATCCCCCTAGTCACTAGCTTCCAGTAATTCAACGGAAGACATCTCAACCTCAGTCCTCTCAGTCCATATGAAAGTTTAAGGCAAAAGTATAGTTCCTTCCTTTCCATTTCCTTATTTAATCTCCACCATTTTTACAGAATACTATAAACATATTACACCATAATTAGTTCTTCAATCTTGGCTCTAGGGTCAAACAATACCTAAAAAAAGATCTTGTTAGGGTAGGTCTGAAGGAGTTAAAACTAAATTTCTCTTCCAAGTCATGCAAGTTAAGTTCAACTTGGTCTTAAGGCTCCTAAGTCAATCTGAAAAATGTGACCTATATATTGATCAGCATATATAACAGAGAAATGAAATGCCCAGAAGGCAGAATTTGTCTCAATCTTCAGGCAAATCTGAAAGTAGAAGAGAGACCTATGTATTTTGTAAGGTTTTTCTTCCAAAACGATAAAAAACATTCAGCAAATATTCCAAGTTCCCTAGTGGGAGTTATGCTCAGATGATAAATTATTTTCACTGGGGCAATTATGAATTGAAAACTTGTTGTTTCACCCATCAAATTGTAATTTACTTCAGAGAACATGAAAACAGCTTGTGTGCTTCGGTACACAGACCACCCCTACTTGAAAATAAAAAGCCTGTTCCTATGAAGATCTTCACATTTCAAATATTCATGAAAGCAAGGCAAAGTAATAACTGCATATTTGTTTTAGTAAAACATTTCAAACACAGAAGTGTACTGCAGTTATTTACTTAATGTATTATGGCTGCATTCACTACTCAACATCGCTAAACAATGTTTCTACAAACACTTTTTGACTTGGTCCTGAATTCCTAATTACCTGTCTAACCCTGCTGAAGCAGCCCGTAAAACTCCTTTTAGGTTGAAGACTATGGGCTCTGTCTACTTATCTGTGGCATCTGATTAAGAGATTAATAGCACCTACTACATCAGAGGAAAGGAACAACTAAAGCTGGATGGCAGGGTTTTCCAGCATGGCTGTGGACTGCAAAACCTCTAAATAGTGTCAGATACAGTATAGTGCTATACAAGAGCAATTCATTTTACATGTTGTCAATAGCTATATACTCACTACACATGTCAACACAAAACTGACATGCACTGGCAGTAGTGCATTTATATATTTTTTTCAAGAAATACATCTGTATTCTGAGCTAATCTTCCATTAGTGAATTACACATACAAGACTAAAGTGCTGATACTGCAGTTATTTGTATAAGTGTTGGATTCAAAACATAGGTATTCCTCTCTTGAAGACTTTAAAAAAGAAAACCATAAAAAACCCAAAACAAAACAAAAAAAAAAAACCAAAAAGAAACTAGAACACACACACACAAAAAAAAAAAAAAACAACCAAAAAAACCCACCAACCCCCAAAACCCCAAAATACAAAAAAATTAAATATTTTCATCTTGCTTTGAGATTGCAGCACCAATGTAAACTAGCTACATATATCTTCAGCCTTGAAAAATTAGAAGTATAAACTGAATTTCCAGAAAACCCAGACTGTTCTTCCTTTGAAAATTTCAAGATACGTTTTCCATTCACATCTAAGTTGCTGTAGTTTTTTCCTGTTTTTCTTGAAAATAATTTCATCAGAACAGGGCTTGTTTCCCTCCCTAATTTTGATTAGTATGGAAAATTCTTCTGCTTTTCACAAATACTTCTGCTGATTTAGATATGAATTCCTGACAAAGAAACAACTATCATCAGGTGACTAAGATTTGTTTTGTGAGACATTCTTGCTGTGATGTCCTTCAAAGTAAGTTCAAGAACATAAATTGATTGGTGTTCATTAACATGCATATTGTTATTTGTCATCTGTTTTGTTGCCATAACTACTCTACAGACATCCCCTCTCCCTTTTCTTTATGGTAGGCTTTCTTTTAGTTCAATATTTATTCTTTAATTATTCTCTCCTAGCTCAAAAATGAATCTTAGTGAGATATATATTAGGTTTATGAAGTTCTTTGCATTTTATCTTCTGATAAACATGAGCAATTTTTCTACTTAAATAGTGAATCATATTAGTAATTAAATTATTATCTCAGTGGAGGCTAACTCCAGAGATGATAGTCTCATATCCTGATATTCTCAGGAAAGTTTGCTTTTGATAAACAATCAGCAGTACAAATGAGTATACACAGAGCTGATGTCCCCTTATTGCTAGAAGAAGATAACCCACCTTATTCTATAATTCTGAGATAGTTTATTCTTTTAGAAGATATCTAATTCCTGCTAAAAACAAACAAAAAAACTACCCCCCAAAAAAAACACAACCCCAAAACCAAACAAAACACCCCTTTTTTCAATCCAAAGAAATGTAGAAATTTCTTGTAGTTTATGGTCAACAAAGTGTTTGTTTTAAACCTATAGAGATTAAAGATGCATAAAATTAAAGCTAGAGAGATGTAATTCAGAGGCCTTACAAATGAAGATTCTATTAAGACTTTTTCAGGTTCAAGCTATAATTATTAGCATGTTAGATTAAAATATGTTGCTAAATGCAATTGTGCATATGCACTCTAGGTTCCCATTTATATGTTAAGAAAATATGGTTCAAACTACCTTTTTTTTAACATTCATCTTGCAAAAGAGAGTTTTGTTGAATTCTGTAGAATTGTGAGAAAGAGCAGAGGGAACACTAATCAGTTGCAAGAAATCTGGAGAATTCTGCATTTGACTATTGTCTGAGATCCTCACTGTCTAAATGTGAACTATAGTATTAGAGACTTAAATATAAGCAAAAAGTTCAGGTAATGGGAGATTCATCTGAGATGTCATGATTTGAAGGGAATAATAAAAATTGCAGGTCAGGTTTGTCCAGGGCAGTAAACTTCTCTGGTTCAATATCTGGAAAGTCATTTGCTTTCTGTATATGTCCTCTAAAAGGAAAAGTAAGCATATTTGTATATTTGGTGATTTCATTGCTAATATTAATCTCAAGTTATTCCCCTTATTCTTCATCTAGACACTTTACACGTGTCCTACTAGCTTATTTCTGATCTCCTGAAAATGTTTCTTTATAGTAGCGATAGTATCATTGGGAACATTATATTCTTTATAGGTAGAAAATATTTCTAGATGGTATTTATCATGTTGTTCATATTGCAATGTCCTTTTTAAGGACCAGATTCATACAAACTGTAAACTGAGTTTTGAAAAAATTGTGTAACAAATTGGTGAGGTAGAAGGACTTGTTATAAAGAAATGAAATGCTCCTGAGATTGACTATCTCAAGAACAAAGCACAATCTGCTTTGTGACTCAGTAAAGAGTAGAAACTCTTTAACATGAGAAAACTTCACTACATGTAAATTTATATTATTCCCATTTAGGGCTTGTCGCGATAAGGGCTAACTATAAATATATTTTAATTATTGCAGCATTAGCTTGTGCTCTTGTCCTTACTGCTTCAGAAATTTTCACAGCTTCCAACCAGGTCTTCTCTTAGTCTTGTTGTTAGTTTCCCACTATGTACACACATAAAACTTTTCCACCACAGGAAGAAATCTTGTACATCAAGAATAAAAAAGCAGGTCTTCTTCCAAATCCCTGTTTCAATGGTTTTACCTCCTTTCTTCCAGATGTCTGTAGAAGGAATATCTTCCAGATATCTAGGTATCTTCAAGTCAGTTCAAAGCCTTTGTTTTAAGATCTCTTTTGTTCTCTTAGGAGAGAAAACGATTTCAAGAAAACCACAAGTTCTCATATATACACAATACTGTTCTCATGTTTAATGTTTTGTTCTTTAAACCTCCCTGTGAGTGCCTCCCAGCAAGACAAGTTTCCCAGGTGTTCTCAGGATGACAAACATATTCGTGACATCTTGAACTCTGCATTTATCTAGAGATTAAAATAAAGAAATCAGTCTCTAAAAGGTGCTTATAATCTTATGTGATGGTGTGCACCCCACCCCTCCACCCCCCTCTTGATTAAGCCATAACCACAGGCAGTGGTTGTGGTGGCTGCATCCAGCTTATGCACTCATGCTGCACTTTGGGAGACGTACAGCAACATAGAAAGCAAGGGAGCTGTTTCTGACCCTCTTGACTCAACAGCAATCTCCCTGACAGTTTTGTCTAACCCTGTCTTCTACGCAATAAATACTCAAGTGTACCTTGCCATCGAATCTTGTTAAACCACTGTAGCATTTACCATTGAGCTTTAACTCACTGTTTACATCAATGAAGTACATTTTTGCTTCTCTCTTACAAGTGAAGTGCATGACTCCATCCATGACATCCTACCTATGTTTTCTGTGCTCAGAGAGCTAAAGAGCATGTGTAAATATATGCTGTTTAAATATATGAGTAAATTTTTCCTATTCAGCAACCATTCCTTTTTTTGGGATACAACACTTTGCCAACTTCCTTATTAAAATCCTTGTAGGATATAATTTCTGAGTCACACATCATCAAAGTTCAGAACAAACTGTTGTAGCATAAAACTCAGGAATATGGTTCAAAATGAAGCTTGACATTTTGAAAACAAGCAATATGTTAGTTTTATGAAAAAAGCAATGACTTAACCACCAAAAGGGAAACATTTCTCTCTGATTCAGAGAGCCCAATTCAGCTCCCAAGATGCAAATGTTGGGATGGAAATAGGAAAGTCTAATGATGTCAGCAGAATAACCGTATTGCAAAATCAGTGTCAGATCAAAAATGATAGTCAAGTATGTGCTTCTTTTTTCATTTTCTAAGAAGTTAGGATTGCAGCCATAAACCGGTTTTCAAGTTCCTCATGTTAATGAGTTGGAGAAGAATGGGAGGCCATCTAGAGATGCAAAAAAGAGCAAGAAATGTTCAGGTAGAGGAAACTGGTGAAAAGGGTGAAGGGAAAGATGAAGATTTGATCTCACTGAAATCTATCTTTTCTTGTATGACTTTCCATTCATTCATGCCTTTGAAATAGTCTGCTTATGCTGTTTTATTGGTTGGATTGTATGACGCTGCTCTAATGAAAATGAACAAAGTACCAAGAGGTTAATGAAAATTATGTGAACTATTAAAAGTACATTTTAGTGAGAGCAATCTAATGTAACCAAGAAAAGCAATTAATAAATTACATTACATATATGAAGACAACAGTAAATTGCTAAAGATGGGAGTACCCAGTTTTTATTTATTATTACCTATATTGTAACCTGCTTAATTAAAAAAAATAAAAGTTACTTTTCCCGAGAACAGCTTTTCCATTGTATTGATACGCTAGTTCAACCAATATAGCCATGTCCTAAATTGCATTAACTGTCAAGCTTTATCATAACCTGAGCACAAAAGAACGCAAAAGAACAACCCTGGAAAATGAATAACAGAAGTTCTTATTCTTTGACATAAGCAATTGCTACATACCAAAATAATTTTAAGACATTTTGAAATTGTATTTGAAGCATAAATTATTGTCTATTTCTAAAGCTCACCTGAATGACAGTGCAAATCATGTTTAGATATCCTCCAAGAAAACACTTTGGTATAAATAAGCTACTTTTCTCATTTCTAACAATTTCTCAAAGCATAAAGGCATTAACCATCACAACGATTACTTAAAAACTTGCAGTAAAGAGGGATATTATTCATATTGATCACCATGAAGCTACACCATTAATTTCCGGTATTCTCAAAATTGACTGAATTCAACTTTGTAGAGACAGTGGCAGCTAAACCTCATAAAAGGAACAAAACCATCAGCAGAAATTCTAACAAGAATAAAGCATATCCTGGAAAAAAAGAAATACACATGCCTGTGTGAATTATATAAATAAATATAAATAGTTACTAGGAAAACTTTCCCCTCCATCAGATTCTCTTTATGAAATTGTCTTCGTTATTACTTAAAATGCTAATGAGGTGAGGTAAGTGGCACCATCCACATTCCCCATATAGGTGATAAAAAATTCTCATCTCAGTCACTAACAAGACTTTTTATGTTAAAATTGCTGAATCTTTTGAAGCAGATTGAATCATTAGTCTCTTGAACTCCAGATGGCTACCTTCCCATTAAGGTATTTTTCTTTATCACTATTATGCTACAGCATGTACTGGCAGATAACAGCTACCTTTCCCCATCCCTCCCTTTTTTTTCTTACATATTTACATTTGCATGATTTGAACAGGTTTTGTTGATAAAAATCTAAGTCAATGTCACTTGAATGGTTACTCTAAATTATTCTCTCTAATTAAATCCAGTGAAAGGAAACTAATAATAAAGACTATTTTCTTAAATGGATAACAACCCCCCCACCCCAAAGTCATTATATTATTCTCCAGATAAACAATAGCATAGTTATCCTTCTGATACATTTTCTCTTCCTAACAAAATTGTTGACCTGCTGCCAAGTTTTATTTTGTTTTCCTTGTGGTTCAAGGGTTGGAAAAAAATCGTTGGATGTCATATCAAGTTATGTATTATTCCAGACCAGGAACAAAGACAACCACAAACAGAATGCAAAACATATGGTTTTGGAGAAAGGCATGTCACCCATGTCCACTTCCCAAGACTCCTTCAATTCCCCAATGGTTAATGTGCTGCTATAGCTTCTCTTAACTGCAAGGCAAAGGGATCATAAAGTAGTTGTGGGGAAGTGGGGGAGCAGAAGGAGGGAAGGAAGAGAAACAAATTACAAAAGGAGTTCTCACACTACTATGTAATAGCACCACCTGGTGACTTCAGTCTTGATAATAGGAAAAAAATAACAACCTGCATTTTCAGCTGCATAGACACAGAGATATCTCTTTTCCAACTGCTAATCTCGGAGATCGCTATTTTATGTAAAGGAGCTAATCTTCACTTGTGTAAATTGATTCCAAATATAAAGAAGATTAGAACATTGTAAAAATCAGACAAGAGTTTGAAATACAGGGTATACGCTTGTCTCCAAGAATCTTCTACAGGCATGTACCTAGGGACCACAAGACCTTTAGGAAAAAAAATAGATACTTATGCTTAATTCTATGACATTTTCCCCACTTGATCTTTGAAAAGAATTCAAGTGATTTATCTGACATAAATTAAGTGCTCTAAACAGACGAACAGTAAATAAAAATATATCAAGGCAAGTACCAAGCTTCCCCTTTTCCCTTGTGTTCTTTCAAATGCCTAAAACTTTGGGGTATGTCCTTGTAACGACTTAACTGGCAATCTGCATGCAGAATTTTAAGAAGGTTTAAGTGAGAGGAAGAATTGATTTAGCGCAGAAGAGCTTGGCCTTGTTTCTAAAGAAATGGGACGTTATAGGTTAAGTTCAGCAAGACAAATATCTTTAAAATGTCATTATTATCACTTATTTGTATTGCAGTAGCACCTTCATAGCCAACCCAAAGACCAGAAAGTATTGTGCTAGGTTAGCAAGAATCACTAGTATGAGACAAACCTTACAGAAATTACCTTATTAAGTAGGGCATTCATAGATTTAAAATCCAGGTATATGTACAGCTCACATCTCATGCAGATATACAGCATAAAAATGTATATGCAACACTCTTTGTTTCTCTTTTAAAAAGATAAAAAAATTAACTAGGCTTTACAAGATAGAAATGTTGAAAATAAATGACTGCAATTAGTAAGAGGGAGCTATTCGCTATATAAATACTGTGCTAAGCAGAACAGAAAAGCAGAATTTCAGAACGACCTTGAACCTTTGGCTATCAAAACAAACATAACATGTTGGAGGGCACAAATAATACTGGAAAGTACATAGTGATATATGGAAGTACAAAATGATGTATGAAAATAACATCAAGACTATGGCTGGTTCAGACTGTGTCTGGTTAAGATGAGAAACTTTCATTTTTCTTTATATTAAGGAAGAAACATATAGGACGGGACATATTTTCTGATTAGGAGAATTCAGAACTTAATTTTTAACAAGATGCAAAAGTTTACAGAAAGCAAATTTTCATCCAAGACAACTTATCTTTAAAATATTGGTTAAAAAAAAACTCACAAAAGAAACCCCAACAGGGTGGAGAAATTAGCTTTAAATTATCTGTGAGCAGCTTTTGTAATATTAGCCACTATGTTTTTACAAAACAACAATGCTCATAGCAATAAAACTCGAGCATAGCAATAGTAATACTGAATAAGGAAACTACCTTCAGATTTTTGGAACAAACTAATATATTGGTAGATGTCTATTGACCTGTGAAAGACTAATTCTGAGTTAGTAGCAACTAAAATGTCAGATCTGTGATGGCAAGGATTTCTGAAGTTTACAAAGAAGAAATATCTTTCATGAAGTATTTTCTTCAATTCCTAAATTTCTGGAATCTTGAACATACTATATAGTAGTGGGGAAGACAAAGTCTATTGGTTTTGGTGGTTTGATTATTTGTTAACCTTAAGACTTTGATTTTGCTTATAAAAATAGATAAGCTGTAGACAAAAAAAAATCCACTACACCTGAATGAGAGAATGGAATGAAGCTTTTTCTACCAATCTGTGTGTTTTATATGAATCTAGGAAAAAAATGCTGCTGTTTTAGATGTCTTAGAGAGTATTATGCTTGGGCTCTATGTACCCTCCTAGAAGGACACAGGTTCCTTGTCAGCCCTGTGGCACTTTGGCCAGCCTGGCATGGATGTCTTGGATATTTCAGGGCACCTGCGATATCATTTACTACACATTTATGCTCAGGCAACAGAATCCCACCCTAACAAATAGATATACTCAACCTAAGGAACCTTTTCTTGTAACACGTTTATTCAGATTGAGCAGCAATAGAAAAATGAACATATCAGTCACAGCAGATTGTCATATTTCCATTAGTGGGAACAGATTATCATCTGGGTAGGCTAAGATTGCTCCAGTGAACTCTGTGAAACTCTGATGATAATATATTTGTACCACTAAAAATCTGCTTGTGAAGTACACTGATTTAGTATTTATTCCCTACAGAAATAGGAATATCTCAGCTAGTATGATTCTAAAAAGGGAGCCACTTTTAGGCATGATGACATGGTACACTAAGTGGCGGGGCTTTAATAAGCATAGGAAAATCTCTCAAACAGAAAGCAACAACTAGGACACTATCAGCAGGAGAGGCTGGTATTAAGATATATTAACATGTAAAGACAGCTTAATTTAGAACAAATTTGTCAGAGTAGGGAAAATCAGAAATGTAATATGGCAATGGTGAAAACAGAGGTAACCTACAAAGCTTGTACCATTAACTCTTTAAACAGGCAAATATGAGAAGAAGCAGCAGCTGCTGTAGATGAGATCCACAGTGCAACCATATCAGTAATACTCACATTCCTGAAGTGCATCTTATATCCTCTAGCATGAAAACACAAGAGATAACCATTGAAAGAAGATAGCTCTAGGATCCTTGACAAAGTTCCTTACGCACTGTAAAGCACAACAAAACACACTGGTGAGAATCCTTTACTGCTTAAGGCAGGGGTTATGAGCCTTGGCACACTGCTATATGAAGTTTGGATCATAGATGTCTCTTTGTAGATCTTATGTGTCACACTGAACAACAGTCAAGTTTGGGAGACATCATCACCTTTGAAGTTTCTGATTCTGCAGATAAATTAAAATACTTTAAAATAAATCATAAAGTTATGTGTAGTAGTATGAATAATAGTGTGACCATCATGACTAGATCAAAGCAAAAAAAAAGAAACTGATGCTCTTTCCTTTAATGAAATGTATGAAATGATTAAAATCTGTAAAAGACTGCTTAAGTGTCATGTACTACAGACCCAGAGCTCATACAACATATTTTACTGAGGGACAAAACTGCTCCATGAGAAAAATTTCACTTATATTCACTTTCTGTGAACTTTTCTCAGTTCCAGGGTACATCTAAAGCAAGTAGTATGTATTTTCTATAGAAAACAGATTTTATTTATACATATATATGCATATATATATGTGTGTATGTGTATATGCATATATATATATGTGTGTGTGTGTGTGTGTTTTTTTCCTAAGAAAGGATTGTATTGATTTAATACAAAGTTACTGACGAATTTACAGGGAGATTTAACCCTGATGGATTTCTTGTCAGCTCAAATCACTTCATGAGTGTCTTAGAGACAGGTACGTGGGGTTCTGGTCTCCTGCTGTACAACTGACAGCCTTGACCTGCATCACTTCCCTGTGCTGTGGGACTTATACTGCATCTCTGAGGGGCTTAACTCAGGATCTGATGCTTTATTCTTTAAGATGGCTAAGGGCAAGCAGCAACAGAAAAAGAGAAGGAGACTAAGAATGCATTTTTTAAACTTTCCTTTGAGGATGGCTTACTTATCTTAAGTGGTAAACTATTAAAGAATTCTAGCTCTTATTTATTTCCATGAAATGAAAAACAAATGCATTTCAAGTTCATAAATATTTGCCCATTGCAGAATATAACTTACTCCAACTCCTAACTTAGGCTTGTTCCAGTCAAGACTACTTCCTTTCCAGAAATATGTTTTCTTTTCATGTTTGGTACAATTTTGATTCTGATTTGCAGCTGCACTTTCACTTTGTCATTCTAATCTGCTATGGTAATATTTTTTTAAAGTGCATGAGAAAAACATAAATCTGTTACTCCTTTTTTAACTTCTGAGAATATCTCTGCTTCTTCCTTACTTAATATTTTCCAAAAGTTACAGTATGAATTTTGTGATGTGTTTTTTACTAATTCATAGTATACATCAATTGCAACTTGTAAAGCTTAACAGTGCATAGGTTCATTGTATCTTCTACATAGCTGACAATTTATATTTTACTTTGGCACTCTATTTTAGAAATAAGTAAGTTATTGAAGACTTGAAAATGTTCCAATATATCCCTGTTTTATTCCAGACTACTTTTGCTCATTATGGAAAAATGATTTCTGATTTTGACTAGTGCCATCTTCCACAAAGTGAATCATCTATGAATCTTCAGTGTTTTCTTACCCTGACTCCCCCCATCACTTGACTCTCAGAAACTTTTCAAACAAATTACCATCCATAAGGATGTCAACATCTATAACTGCTGATCAAGGCTAAACATAACTCTTTGCAATACTAAACAGATCTTAACACTTCAGACAGACACAAAATCTTTTTTCTGCAGGCTTTAAAGATTTTTTTATAATCCTCTCTTTAACTTTGCAACCTAATTTTGAAAACATGCATGTTGCTTGTTCATGAAATATAAGTAATTGTTTTACCTGTCGTTTACAACAAAGAAATTTCTTCTGACATCTTCCATTTTACATGTCCCTTTCTACTTCTAAAGATCATGTTCAATTAGCTACATTTTATTTCATAATATGCATGTAAAATTATGTACACACATATATATATACATGCAACTGCATAATGCCTTGCATCACTTCCATTCTATCACTATTCTTAAGCAAAAATGACTGCTTATTTTTTTGTTTGTTTTTTTTTTGTTTGTTTTGTTTTTTTTAAGAGATGTGACTTCATGCTTAGCCAAATCATTTAATTGAGTTTGTATTCATTGAATCATAGAACGGTTAGGGTTGGTAAGGGTCTTAAGACCATTTAGCTCCAAACCCCCTGCCATGGGCAGGGATGACTCACCCTAGACTATGTTGGCCAAGGCTCTGTCCAACCTAGCCTCTAACACTGACAGAGATGGAGCATTTATCACTTCCTTGGGCAATCTGTTCCAGCACCTCACCACTGTCACAGTAAAGACTTTCTTCCTTATATCTAATCTAAATTTCCCCTGTTTAAGTATGGACCCATTCCTCCTTGTCCTGTCACCACAGTCCCTAGTGAGGAGTCCCTCTCCAGCATCCCTGTAGGCCCCCTTCAGATACTGGAAGGCTGCTATGAGGTCTCCACACAGCCTTCTCTTCTCCAGGCTGAACAGCCACACCTTTCTCAGCCTGTCTTCATACAGGAGGTGCTCCAGTCCCCCGATCATCCTTGTGGCTCTCCTCTGGACTTGCTCCAACAGCTCCATATCCTTCTTATGTTAATTAAGGATACCAGAACTGCACACAGTACTCCAGGTGAGGTCTCATGAGAACAGAGCTAGAGCTACAGAATCACCTTCTTCAACCTGCTGGTCATGCTCCTTTATATTATCAGAGATACAGGCATATTGATATTCGATACCAGCAATTTTCTAATCAAAATATCATGGAAGGGTAACTCAAATATCAAAAGAATTTCAGAAGTCAACATCAACATTTGCATCTGTCAACTTACAATCTCATAAATAGATACCATCAAATGCTTAAATAGAAATCACCTCTCCAAAATGGGATAGATATTAATCACACCAATTTCTTTTACTTAATACATACAGGAAAAGCATTTCCATAATGCTACTCAATTCAAGCTTACTGTTCAATCTTTATCAGGTTGCTCATGTTCATGCTTTTCTAGAGTATGTTAGCACATTTTCTGATGTGTTTTAAGCTTTGATAAGAATCTAAATGATGTTCAATGATTTTAATCCACTTCAGAACAGTTTATCTAACCCCAAAGATTTCAAATTATAAAATTAAATTCTTTAATCTCTTTTCAAGCTACTAATGGAATACAGTGAATACAGACCTTAGATTTCAAATCTACAAGGTCTTTTGTTAGTAGCTTATGTGTGAAGAAAAAACCAATGATCTTAACGAGGTTTAGCCAACATGTGAATCAGCCTAGAACATGGTTATTGCAGACCATCTGTGGATATTTCTCTTTCTATCTTACTTTTATTATCCTATTATGCTAATATTTCTGGTTTTCTTTTTTTTTTTTTTAATTTGGAAAATACTGAATTTCAAGTTATGAAATTACATTCACATACATATTGAAATTCTAGAAGGTTTTTGCTCAGTACAAAGAATAAAGTGGTTTATTTTTGTTACATATGTTATTTATATATGTGTGTACATTGATACATATTTTCTTATATTATTTCATTCTGCATTTTATTTTTGTCCCGTGTTAACGAGAAAAATACAGACTTTTATGTAATAAAAAGCAATGCAAATTCTAGACCATAAAATGAAACAAACCCAAACTGAACTTTAAAAACTTCCAAAGAACCAAGCAAACCAAGGGATCTTTTAACAGCCAATTTCAATTTTGCATACATTTGTACTCCCTTATTCAAACTGAGATTGGAAATAAAAATGCTGAATTATCACAACAAAGCTTATGCACATAGCTGCTCCAGCATGACCTGGAGTGGTAGGTACCAATGATTCTAGGAGTGAGTGATGAGCATGGAGCCAGTCCTCAACATTTAGTGAGACCAGAAAGTTCAGAAAATTTTTTACTATTTTACCTGAAAGAATCTGTCCAAGTTTTATTTAGAGGTCTCCTGTCTTCAGAGCAATCAGAAAGAAGTGTATGGATGGGCAAAGATATAAGGAACTTTCCTTCTCATATTCCATCCTTAGTCCCTCAGAAGGGGGCATTCCCACCTGCATCTCAGGCAGGTCGTGCAACCCTTATCAGAAGGAGCAATTGGGGAATATAATTAATCTTTTTTCCTATTAACAGGTATTACTCAACCAGTTATTTGGAGCTGTGAATATCCATCTAACCCAACCAAATTCTAACAGCAAAATAGCAACCAAAGGAGGGAAGGAAGTAGGAGGGAATGAAGGGGAGAGGTGGAGGGACAACACAACCAGCAACAAAAACCCACCAAATGAAAACACATAAACAAACCAATCAACCCATTTCCATCCAGAATGAAGCATCTCCAGCTACCATTATCAGTATTTTGGAAACATCTTCAGTGACAGTTTTCCTCTCTTCTTCACATCCACTATTACTAAAATAGGAAATCTATAAGACACGAGATACAAGAGCATCTACTCTTGCAATAGCCTGGAAATAGACTGCTTCTCAAGACTCAGCTGAACTGGAATTTACTCTAAATCTAGTAGTACGGTAAAATACTTTTCCACTCCAATCTTGTCATTTTACAATATCTAGATCAGCTTAAATTAGCTCATGACAATGGAAAAAAAATTTATTCTCATCATCATTCAAGCCAAGATTATGCTCATTTGTGACTCTATTCTGACCACAGCTTTTAATCACATGGAATCTGGTTAACATCTATCCTAGTGTTAGCTGTCTTCCCTGAAAGCCCGAAGAGTAGATAGTATAAGACATCTAGAGTACAGCATGGTCAAGGCATCCTAAGGAATACAACTTAGACAGAACCACTCTTAAAGGCAAACTTGGAATGACCAGGAAGAAAGGCTAGAAAAAATATGTGGAAAGATAGCATGGGTGACCTTCAGGTCGCCATATGTTTTTTCAGAGTAGCTGAGAGCTTACAGCTAAATATCCTCACAGTTTCACAGATAACATTCAATTTTTCCTGGATTTGGAGTAGGGATCAGAGGCTGGGGGGAAAAGATTGACTTGAGAGGGGATAGTATTTCAGATTATTCTGAGGTAGCTAAGACTTTTTCTGAATGGTAAAGTTCTTGAGAAATAGGGTAAAGGTGTGATTTTGCATTATTCCTCACTGCCTTCCTACCTACATGCTCTTAACTTGCATATAATCAGATGCATTGTATGGCGTGCGTTTGGAGACACGGCTGAAGGAGTCCTGAGGAGAAAGGGAGACCATACTTTGACCTGTAGGGAGCCAGGACACAGCTCTACTACACCCCTACCCACTTAAGGTCTCCCTTCAGGCACAGCCCCATCCAGTAGCATGTCGCAAGAATGTTTTAGGTAACAAAACCCAGATATACCATTGGTGTGAAAGAAGAATTGCTCACAAAAGAAGTTAGCAAAGAATAGTTATTTCAGGCATATTTACTCACTGGGACAAAATTTGCAGAGTTATGAACTTTCACAAAACAAGGAGCTACAAAAACACCCCAAAACAAATTACCAAGCTCTCAGCATATGACCAAATAACATCTTAATGGTAAAGGATAATCTTATTCACTAAAACTCAAATAACTCAGAAACTAAACAACCAATATGCAAACATGCAACACAAATAAATACACAATATCACAAGCTGAATATATTCATCAAGTAATATCTATGAGTTTGGAAGATGCAGGAAAGCAAGAGTAAGTTATTGAATATTCAGAGCACTACCTCCCAGGTAAAAACAAAATAAACTTGCTTTGGGGATACATCTTATTTAATACGTATTTATATTAATATGCCCAATTTAAGTGAGGTTTTCTAGTTTACTTTAAAAAAAAAGTAATACAAATTTAAAAAAAAAAAATAAAAAATCTATTTTTTTCCCTGAACCTCTCTGTCATATAATCAGATTCTGTGATCACCATACATCAGTTTTCCAAAATTAAAGTACAGATGGTGGTTTGTTGGTTTGTTGCAAAATAACATAGGAGGCTTAGAATAGATGACCCATTTGGTCATTTTTGCACATAAACTCCCTGATTAAGTATGAAAAATGTGAACATTTGTTTATCTTGGAAAAACTGCTATTACTTGTCAAGCATGACCAATTAGGTATTTCTAAAGTTATTCATATAATTAAGAAAAACAGCCATCTGTAAAGTCACAAGTTTTTATCTCTGCCTTTTGGTTTCGATTTTTTCTCCCCACCTCCTGTTATAAATGCAATTTCTCTAATCTGATTTACTCATAAAACAGTAACAGAAAAAGAGAATGCTGATTGTAACAGGTCTATGGAAACTTCCTTAATTTTTCTTCCTTGTCTTCTTTTTTTTTTTTTTTCCCCTCCCTCTTTAAAACACAAGTGTTAGTTGGAAATAAGGAAACAAAATAAGGCAGTTTCAAACAATTATTTATATTTTTATTCACTGCTACATTTAAGGGATTGCACTTAAGACCTAGATAACAAGAGAGGAATGAAAGCTTCTTGTATTTTTCATTTACTTCTAGATTCTATATGCTTAAGGGAAAGCATAGCCATAGAAACATACCAAGCATGACTAACTGCAGTTTAAGTTGACGCAGCAGTGTCTGTAGAATACAGATGGGGTCAATAAAAAGACATTTAGACCTTTTTAACACAGCGTTAGAATTGAGGTGTGGGCTAGGAATGCTCTTTCTCTGCAGTTTCACCAACTCAGAAATTCTCTCAGGAAACTTAAGACCAAACCAGCCTGTATCTGAATGGTAGGAATGAAATAGGGACAGATATGAGAAACCCCCCAGAGAATAAGTCTGAGTACTCTACTACTCTTTATAACGAGAGCATTGTCACTGGCATTCTTTTTGAATCAGTTCAGAGGGCAACTTTAATTAGAAAAGAGAAGGCTCTAAAAGAAGAATCTCCTTAGTTTTAAAAGGATTTAATAAGGTCGTGTTACTGATTACAAAATTATAATTTAGGTTGGAAGGGAACTCCAAAGGGTGTCTACACTGTCTGCTTGCTCCAGGATTGCTCATGTTGCTCAAGGGCATATTCACAAGTTCCAAGTATTTCAAAGGATGGAGATTCAACAACTTGAGCACCCTGTTCCTATGTTTGATAATTGTCTTGACAAAAACAGTAAAAGCAAGCAAACTGGCCACACCAACCACCATTACTCCTTTAGTCTTTGAAGTTCCTGTGTTTCAGCTTACATCCTTGGCCTTGGTACTTAAAGAAGGTCTTTAAGTACCTTCTCCACACAGTCCCATCAAGAAGCTGTACGCAAAACCAAGATCAGCTTTTGGACAAATGTTTTTCATACTGAATAAGCCTTTTTCCTATGGCTTCTCTCCACAGGGCAACTGATGAAGCTTTCCCATGTCCTTCTGATGAAGCTGTCACAAGTCACCTGACAAAGCTTCCCCTTGTCCTTCATCACCAAGTCATCTGACATTACTGGACAAGCACACATTTTGCACCACCCTCCTCTTGCAGCTAATATACTTAACAGAGGTAATTTATGTCTCACTTCATGACCCTTCCTAGTTTCATGAGTAGTGGACTTTTGGCTTTCCTAACTCTGTCTCTCTATGCCAAGTGTGTCTCTATACTTCTCTGGGGTAACCTCTCCCTTCTTTTACCTTCTGTGTACTTTTTGTGCTGAAGCTCAGTCTTCTGTTTCCCTGGACATTTATGATTCAAATTAGAAACTCATCTTCATCACTTTAACTCAAGATACTTTTGTTATTTCGTGAATAAATGAAGCTTATCGAGATAGAACAGTAGTATTCTAAGACACTTCAGCAGTTCAAGACTTAAGTCTAAAAAACGGCAAGCATGGAGGCGACTGAGTGTACTATTAATATTTAAGAATATTTGGTAGATGGTGATTCATTGCAACCTGATATACTGAAATATTCAAAAGCCATCAGCTGAAAAGCAGAGAGATAGTTATTAGCAACAGCAATATTAAGTGAGTTAGATTTCAAATAATATGTATCTACAAAGGAAACTTGGTTTTGCAGAGCTCTGAACAAGTTGCTAATAGTGTTTGAAGCAGAGGGAGCTCTGATGCCTCATTTATGTTTATTCTCAGAGAACAGCTAATGAAGAGAAGACCTTCTGAGCAATGGAGAACCAATACCAGAAATTATGCTTTGCAGAAAAAAAAATAAATAAAAATTATAAAAGTAAATATACATATCCTCAGCTAAAAAATGCATTTTTTAGTACCTTTATTAATGTTACCACCCAAAACAGCTACATAAATTAGTGTATCCAGTAAGAGATGAATTTTGATTTTTTCATAAGTCTTGTGCAGCTAACATGGAAGAATACAAGCTGCAAGTTTACCTATCATGTCTACAGTAACTTCTTAAGAGAGCACAATGCTGTCACCATATAGGTATCAGACCATTGTGATTTTTGTTAAGCACTGTCAAAAACAATTTAACTAGCACTGTTATTCTCTCCGGGATTCTTAAAAATTTATATAGTGTAAGAAAGAGTGCTTCCTTGTCACAGAAGATTCCTATGATTCTATAGACATTTCAAGGGAGATGTGACTTTAAATATCCCTCTCTTCTCAGTAAATTGAGATACAGAAGTTGGCGTTTGCTATTTATTAAAAGCAGCTCATTAAACAATCCAGAGTAACAGCTTGGAGTTTAGTTGGTAGCTATTAGCAATACTGTCTGTGAAACAGCTGCTTGATTTAATTGGCAAACACTGGTTCTTTTCATTTACAGGCAGAATTGGAACCTCTCTGCTTGCCAACAAGCTAAAGATCGCACCCATTCTAAACCAGGCACTGTTTAACCTCCCTGATAATTAATGCAGAAAAATACCACCTCACTGTCAGCTTAGCCTCTGCATTGAAAAAATGTTCCACTAACAATCTTGGCTAACAAAAAACACTTGGAAACTGATTTGTTCCTGTGTCTCACACTTCTGTATAAAGCACCAAAAAGTCGGATGAGTCAAATGTTGAAGGTAGGTTAAATGGAGTGAATTAATCATGAAGTATTAAGTAACAGTTTGTGAATGGTGATGGTTGCAATTCCACTGATTGGTGAGATATATAACCCAAATCCCTTTGTATGTTTACTGATGGTTTTAACTCCACCCTGCCCATAGCTGTTCTTATAGCTCAATGTATTCTTCATTACTGGAGTGTTTTCTCTTTGCCACTGCAGACAATGCTGTTATTGTGGTCACTATGTAAACCTTGATGCCTGAAGTGAAGAATTTATCTACAAAACTTGAGCTAAAATACATAAACCTTTAAACTACATTATTTATTTTGACATATTTGAGAGAAAAAATACCTATCTACAGTTCTGTTAGGAATATTGACTCCTGTCATCAATGGATAATGATATAGAAAACTGGAAAAAATCATTTCTTTAAGAGATGAAGGACAGAAATACTTTCAACTTTATAATCAAGTGTCTATTCTTTTAACTACAAAAGCAAGTACATATTGCTCTACATACATATCTACTATGACCTTGAGAAACAACAACAAATTAGTATAAATGCACATAACTGGGCAGCAGCTCGTTAGAGTAAGAATGCAAGAATGTAGCAAGGTTTTAGTGATAATTTCCCACATAGAACTATCCAGAGCACAAGAGTGAGCAGTTTAGGGACTTTGAGACAGGTGCCCCGTTTGCTCTTTATTCTTAAAATTGGTATATAAAATTAAATCCAGACAATGTCTTTCATATATTCTGTTTGCTGTTGCCTTATCATGACTTACCCCAAGATATGCATCTCTTAAATGCAACTTTCCTGAAAGGGAAAAATTTCTTTGGAGCAAGCTAGTTATGCATTTTCACAGAAGTGATGAATGTTTAAGGAACCATCACGCTCACAACTCCCCAACAGCGATGTATGCAAATTCTTCAGGCAATTATGCTACTTGCGTACAACATACATAAAGGGTATATAGATAATTCTTGTTTTATTACAATGCCTTTGAAGAAGTGCATTATTGTTACAACATGCAGAGATAATATTGCGCTGCCTTTGTACCCAGGTGGAGGACACAAGTGTCCTGTTTTATCACTAGAGTGAGTCTAGAAGCAGTACAGAATATCACTATTATGAAAACTTTCTCACTCAAACATACTCATGTTAGAAATGTATGTATTATCTATTGAGTTTAACCTGCAGGACTCACTACACTGTAAACATCCTTCTTGAATTAATTTCACATCTTTACTATCCCAAGCTTTTACCCATTTCTGGGATCAGTATTTTTGACCTCCTTCCTATTGATAACAGCCTCCAGCTGGGAAGCTATCAGCAGAGTCTGTCACGATGGGAACAGAAAGGTAATTTCACATTTAAAACTGAAAATGGAATGCAGTATTTTCTTTTGAACAGAACTTATCAAGTAATTGAAGAAGCAAATTTCATCTGTGGCTTCTGCTAACTTCTGCAGAGTTCTCAGTCTTCCATCTGAAAGAATAGACAGCTAAATCCCCCTGCAGAGCTGACTACAGTCTGAATATGTCAAAAGACGATCAGGGACCATTTAAACATTTCATTTTCTTTTAAATAACATTACACTCAAATGTACAAAGAGGCATCTGTCTGTCATTCCTTTCAACATCACTACAGGCCTTACACTCACACATTTCAAGAACAGCCCTGTCTCCCCTGAGGGCTATTGCATTCTTCAAAAATCTACAAAGCAAGACCTAGGTCAGAAAAACAGTACTTATTTTAACAAAAAAAGGTCTTTTTCTCCCCCTAACATTTTAGGCTACTTAGGTAAAAGTTTATATCCACAAATATTTTGTGGAGATCATAATTATTGTTATTAGATTCAATTTTTGTGCTACTCTGTCAAACCATGCTCTTTTTCTAGGAGTTAAAAGCTATTGCATATATTTGCAGATATTTATCATGCTCCTCAGTAAGTTACAGACTGTTTTCAGAAAAAATTCCAGTATTGTTGACAGTCATTAATTCAATAGATTCTAAACCAAGTGTAATCATTTCTTTAACAAAGAGGTTAAAAGAAAAAGAGTTTCCAATGTCACCATGCTCATGGTCTACACTGCAGTTGCACCTTGCGTTGTGCACTGATGTGCAGTTCTAACTGAAAGCCTACAGGGATCCATGAAGAATTGCCAGGGTTTTCATTTAAACTAATTCTACTGGACAGCAAGGTCAGATATTGTGCTCCAAAGGCAGAATTAAAAAGTAAGAAAATAATTCAAATGCTTTCCGAAGGACATGAAATATAAATATTTTCTCTTTTTAATGAATGTATGTTTAGCATGCATTATGATGAAGAAAAAATTGTATCATTATTTAGAAAAAGGTAAACATTATTTCATTATATGGTCAAATCTCTCTGACATATTGTATACTCATGCATTCAGTACTGCCACTACAATGCATGTAGGTATGTTTTTCATGGATTATGAACTCCTCTAAAGTCTTAACAGACCTACAATAATCTTTAACAATATTAAAATTTAGTCTAGATTTCACACTGATAAATGTTCAGTACGCTCCACTTTATCATAGCACTTTTTAAAATAAAGCCAGGACTTTAAGCACTTTCCTATCTACTTCTACATATTCATTGCCACTTATACCATTAATTTTGTGTGTGGTCTTAGCACCTGTCAGAACCTTTTGAGTCAGAGGTGGGCTGCACCCCTGTAAATTTCTAAATCATACTGAAATTACTAATCTTATGATTCATGCTCTTAACATTAATAATCTTATACGTTAGGGAGCAGAATAGGAACTCTGAAGTTAGGGAGATAGAAAACCCATGAAGCTTTGGAGTATCTAGAGTTAACAAAAAGGAAAAGATGACTGCATATACAGAAAATCTAGAATTAAAACAGCAGTTCTTACATGGTGTAACTTCTTATCGGCAAATACTGTATAGAAAACCCCAGCAAAATACATGCCATCACTTCCTCTTGTGTCTGATAAAGGGTGACAATTTACAACTTCTGCTTATAAGTCTTGTTAGCTGAATAGAAAGGAGTCTGAACTGTTGACTTGACCCCTCTAAATGGTAGCTGCATGGGCCTCTATACTGTCTCCCCATGAGAGCCACTGTAGGTTTCTTTCAATTTACTTTTTAATAAACATGGCAAATTACGTGCAAAAGCTCTGTGAAAAGATCATTAAGTCTGCAATGTCAAACACTGAAAAAATTTAAGAAATGCTAGAATTAACACTGACTGTGCATTTTTAATTCCCTGCACCCCACTGCATATGTGCATTTTTATACAGTTTTTAATTACTTAATTGCATTTTGTGTAGGATGGACAGCACTCGAGGGATAAATTGGGTCTGCATAGAGAATCAGGCTGTCATCTGTGGGATTTTGCCTCAGTTGATACAGAAATTAAAAGGTGATAACTGAACATACATTCAGTCATTCACTAGAAACACAGGTCTGACAAGCAATTTAGCATTCAGCCAGGATGAGTTCTGTGATGTCGGTCACAGTACTGAAATGGACAACAGAGCAGTGAGCAATCGCTCACCTTCTTAGTAGGAAAGATGCAACATGAATATGAGACGAATGAATTAAGAGGAAAGAGGGAAAAACAATAGATGTTAAACAATGAAGAGCAATAATCATAATCATACTTTTATAATGCTTGCTTATATGCAGATTTTCTGTAAGCAAAATGCGATTTGCTACCACTATTTTGTGCCATAAGTGTTAAAAAGCTGGTGGCATTTTTTAAGGGGTGTGGTTGGAGTAAAATAAGGTCTAAAAGCATATTTTGGCTTCTAAAAACAAGTCCACACCTTCATAAAAGAGAACAGCAATAACTCAGAGAGTAAATTCCAATTACTGTAACTTGTATTCAGAATCGCAATCTCTGCAAAGGTTCATATGAGACATTTATAATCTAAATTAATCTTGATGCCATGAGAGAACCTCCAGAAGTTCAGCATGTAATAGTATCTGTGAACTTCATTTTGCAAAACTGGTTGAAAATAAGGGGGTAGCAGTATCATAATGCTTTCCCATTTCAAGATAGCTGAGTTGCATCTAGAAAAGTGTAAGGTGCTCTGAACCGAGTTATTTGTCTCATGAACAACTTTCAGCAAATAGTGAGCCATTTCTCGGATACATTTTTTTGCTTAGAACTTTCTCACATTGCATGAGAGTATATCTCCGAATAAAGACTTTTTTTTTTTTTTTTTTAAATTTGAATCCTCTGCTCTTTTAGAGGTTCAGTGTTCGGAGACTCTGGAAAAAAATGAGTCATCTGAGTATTGATCTTACAGTTTTTCATAAAACCAGTTGTAGAAAGTTCTTGGGTAAATTAGACACTCTGAGAAAAATTCTTTAGGGTCAATCATCTGAGATGGGGCCAAGCCTACAAAATACAAACTTCTGTGGCAGAAATACTATATGGCTGAAGTTGTAAGAAGTGTGGGGATCATTTTGATTTTCTAGAAAGGGAAAAAGTTAATGGGATATATTTTATAAAATGTATGAAGAACTGCGCTCAGTTCAAAGTGACACTAAAAGAAAAAATGTTTTCAGTAAATGTTAATATTACTGTCATCATCTTGAAGAAAAAATGCACAATCATGAATCTCCTTGATCAATATTCTAATGACATTTTCCTTTTCTTCTTGCATTGCTTATGCAATGTTATTTTTAAGTGCATCTATATTCACATAGTATTTATTCTTCACTGGTATCTCCTTCACAAGAGTCTCCTCTCCCTGATTAGTAATTAGGAGTTCATTCTCTTTATATATAGATGTTGTTTTGCTTGGGTTTTTTTAACTCTCCCCAAGACAAAGCTTTAACTTGAAGGAGAAATGAATGAGCTTCAGACAAAATCTGGGTTGCTGGATCTCTTTTATCTTCGGAGGGTTTATTTTGTAAATTCTGTGTTTGTATACAGAAGAACAGTTTTGTTCTTTAAAATATTTACTGAAATTAATGATGAAATAGAAGAACACAGTCAATTACGAGAAAGATATTCATACCTTCAGTGGCAGACAAATGTGGAAAGCAGGAGACGAGGAGAGAATGGGTAGGGATGCAAAAAAAACCCACATCTATACAGACCACTGGGCCAGATGTGTGATGCTGAGACAATGAATCACCATTTAGAAACTAGCTAACCTTTGGAGCACATTGGTAAAAGCTATTATCTGAGTACAAGTAGCATAGCTGAATAATGACATAAAAGTATGATTTACGCATGATGTATTTATTATTAGGTATTTATTTTATCCTAAATTAGAAAAACAATCTCTTATTTTTTGTATGTTAACTGTGGAAATATTAGAGAAACTAGTATATATTATTCCTATCAGTAAAAATGGGGGGGTGAGGTGGGGTCGCAGGTGGGAGCAGAAGGGAGGAGAAGCCCAGTTTGCTTTTTAGCTTAGTAGGACTTTCAGGGTTTCTACAGAACTATTTTTTCAGTTTGGAATGTATTGTGGTTTAAGCCCAGCCATAACTCAGAACCACGCAGCCATTAGCTCACTCCCCCCCATCCTTCCCCCCTCTCCCAGAGTGATGGGGAGGACAATCGAAAGAATTAACTCCCACGGGTTGAGATAACAACAGTCCACTAACTAAGGTAAAACACAAACCACTGCTGCTACCACCAATAATAATAATCATAAGGGAAATAACAAGGGAAGAAAATGCAACCACTCAGCATCTGTCGACTGATACCCAGCCTGACCCAACAGTGATCTAACCTTTCTGGGTAACTGCCCCCAGTTTATATACTGGGCATAACATGCTGTGGTATGGAATACCTCTTTGGTCAGTTTGGGTCAGGTGTCCTGTCTCTGC
>JANRGW010045416.1:0-17168 GCA_024733675.1 Psilopsiagon aymara | reverse complement strand
TCCTGTCTCTGCTTCCTCCCGGCTTCCCCTCCTCCCTGGCAGAGCATGAGGCTCCAAAAGTCCTTGGCCAGACCAAATGTCACTAAGCCATAACTAAAAACATTGGTGTTATCAGCGTTATTCTCAGGCCACAAGTCAAAAACACAGCGCTGCACCAGCTAACAAGAAGGGGAAAAATGACTGCTACTGCTGAACCCATGACAGCATCACTTCCCCAGACCTTTCATCTCAACTCAGAAGCTACCTACCTTATTGTCAAAAACCCTTTGGATGCCAAGGGCTATGCAAATGTGAGTCTGTGTAAATATACTCTTTCCCAAGTAAGTGGTTGAACAAACACTGATGGGCAAGTGATTGCCTGAAAAATAATAAATAAGAAAAAAATAAAATTGGTAACTGCCTTGTCTTCTAGTATTTTTCCTTTAATGGGTCATATTTTTTCATCTTCTGGTTCTTCAAAGGTAACTGCAAAGGCTGCAGCAGGATAATGGGTATCTCTCCCTTCTTGTTTTTCCTTTGTAAGAAAGTCTGAGATCTCCTAACACACTAAATAATATGACAGTTGGACCTCTTTAACCCAGTTCTTGTACCTCATTGAGAGCTATCTTGTCATCTTCCCAGTAATTAGGGTCCTTTTCTCCTCCACAGAGACTCGGTGAATTAACAACTTGTAAATATAATTGTGGGTACTTTGTTCTTGTACTTCTGCAAACGTCACAGTCTCTCAGTTGTTAACAGGTATCCCCAGATGAGACATTCAATGGATGACAAACACATCATTGTAGAGCATAAGATTTCCTGTTTAACTTACAGTGTCTGTAACTTGTTCCAGAGCAAACATCAGTGTTTCTGGTGACCTATAGGCTTGCCTATCAGTGCCCAAATTTACCTTAATAAATGATTCACCCTATTTCAGGATGAAAATCCCTCCTTTGCCTGTGCAATGTTCTTTATTTCTCCAGTAAGGAATTCTCATGGAAGAACAGTATTCCCACACAGCCACAGAAGATGTCTTTGCAGGGGGTCAAAAAGCCATGTGTTCCATCGTTCTGCCTCAGGGAGAGTTAACTGCATTAAACCATTGCTGAATTGTCTTCACTGACTGCTGGCATTGTGAATTTCTTTCAGAAAGCTGTGATCCAATGAAGTTTGAGCACATTTCTCCTACTGCTCATTGTTGGAGGAGATTGCTAGTGTGAGTGTAGCCCCAGAGATATTTCCTGAGGACCCTGTGCATTGCTCAGATGCATAAACCTGCAGTCCAGTCTGAGCAACTTTCCAGTGCTTTCCTTTGTCATCGGCCACTTCTGGGTGTTGCATTAATTTGTCCATGGATATTTTACCCCAAACCCATGTCAACCTCTGGTGTCACCTTTCTGCTCCTTTCTGAACTCCTTGTGTAAAACCAGTTTATCTAATTTCTTTGTGGAAGGGAGGCCTCTTCAGAAGTCTATTACCATAACATATTTAGCCTGCTTTGTCCACCTCACTTGAAAACACTTTAAACATGATGCTCCACAGGGATGCCTGTTGTCAGAAACAGAACTTCCATCAGGAGTCACCTTTTTCTTGTACATACATGCAGGACAACCAACTGCATATACCTTTTCCACTTTCGACTACACTAAGTTGTGGTGATGATGTTCATTGCTTCATGCTGCTACAGTGGATACTTTTTGGTTCCTTCAACTCCCGGTAATCCAGATTGCCAGAGAATACGGCAGAGATGACCTTTTGCACTGTACTGGAGGCTCTATTGGCCAGCAGTGTGTAACGAGTTTGCTGGAATAACACAATCTGTTCCAAGGTATATTTAAAGTTATAGTTCCCACATTTTCCTCTTTGAGAGATGAAAATCATTTGTCCCTTTATGACTGGCTGAGTCACAGAAATGTCCATACTTTAGATAAGTGACCCTGCCTGAAATCCAACCAGGTTGCAGAAAACACCAGGATAATAATATAATGGCCAACCCCTTTCTTGGCTTGGTACCCAGACTGTCACTGACCGGACATCCAGCTTTGCATTGCAGCTGACACAGCTGATGGGAGCAAGGGGAAAGGGGCTCCGTGCTTGCTGGCCCACAGAAAAGTCTTTGACTGACTTGAAGAAACCAAAATGTTGCATGGGGACAGGAGGTTACTGGATTCCTCGCCTGAAAGAAACGTTAGGTCGTTTCCTTAGTGGAACTATTCAGTTGCTTTGTCATGCCCCCTCTCAAGTGTGGCTTCCTTAATGCGACGCAACTGGTAGGCTTGGCAAACTCCTTGTTCATGTGGCATAGGCCAGGAGCCTAAATCTGCTCAGTGTGGAGCAATGACTGGCCTGCAATCCCTCAGGGGAAGTTCAGCAGTTTGAAGAAGTTTGTCCTTTAAAGGAATTCTGCGTAACTCAAAGGCTGAAACTAATTCCAGGGAACAGAAGGGAGCATCTTATTCCAAAAGCCCTTTCTGAACAATGTCCAAAATAGTGAACAGATGCAGCATGGAGCTGGACTTCTTGGCAGTGTCTACTCCTACTAATTGTTGCTGAACAAAACCAGAGAAAGACCTGAGGAGGGCAGCCATATTTTCAGCTTGTTCTTGAAGGTCTTGCAGTATTTGGCTCCCCTTTGATCATGGAGCCCAGAAAGGCAAGTGTGCAGAAGTGATGTATTCAATATGACATGAACTGAAGGCTCTTTAAAGGATGATAGAAATTCTTACTTTGGGAAAAAGCCATCAGTCTCCTCAAGTTTTTAAAATAAACTTATTTCTGTGTTTTATTCTGTTTTGCCCTTCTTGTTTTCCATCTCACACTAAAGCCATAGTAATAAATGCTTGTTGATCCAACTATGAACAATCTGAAGACTCAGTTGCGTGCACCTCCTCTAGGCTCTTAAGCTTCCTAAATTTACTTCATGTGTCTCTGATGATTCCTTTCTCTCAGTTAAAGTCACTTGAATTTTGTTCAATAAAAAACATTAATTCTAAATTCTAGCAGGTTCTGAAATTGTATTTGCCATAGGGTTTTTTTTTAATAATGTATTCCAGGCACATCTTTTTCTTTCAATCATTTTTGTGTTTCTCATACCAGTACATATGAGTGGTGGTAGAGTGCTGAGTTTTTGGAGCTAGCTTTTCAGCAGAAGAGAAAGCAGTAACACAACTGAAAAAAGGGAGAGTTTGAGGTTCAGAAGCCATGATGTAGCCCTCCAGTATGACAACGTAGAGTAAATATCTTTTCCACAGCACCAAATTATCTTCAATGCTATGACAAAACATGTGGCAGTCTTTGTGTTATGGATATTCCATTACATATGTAATTGACGTGCTTGAGGAACATACAGACAACAAGAAGACTTCCAGTTGCAGTTCAAGGTAGTGCTCACCATCAGCAGATACAGGTGAGTCAGATGGTTTTAAAGAGAAAAGAGATAGCTCACGGTATGTCACAGTCAGTAAAAAAACACTTAAACCCTTTCTGTAAAATCAGTAGTGTTCTGGTCACTGCTGGCCACATCTTCTCACTTCATGAATCAAACTGCCTCTTTTACATGGTTCTTAAATGCACAACAGCCTGTCCTAGAGCTCTGCACTGAGAAGCTGCCAGTAGAAGGACTTCAGGAAAGCACTACTTGAAAAATCAAAGACTAGCTTTGATTTAGGGAGCTGATTTTGTTAAGTACAAAAATAAACTGAAGTCTCCAATTCGCATGTATAATACATACATTTTGTAAAATAGGAACAGCAAAAGCAACTGAAATCCAGCCACAAAATCAAAATATTCGATAAAATATTTTTTTTAAAAAAATAATATTAGCAAAGTTATTTGTTCTTATTCATGAGTCCATGAGTGCCATGTCACTAGCATCTCACGTGCTGTATGTCAAGCTAAAACAAAGAAAACTGCCTGGAGTGTCAGAGCTGATACAATTTTCCACCCCTTTACCTTCCTGATATTTACACGGACATGATCTGTCTTTGAATTATACTTTGTGGGATGCACAAGTAATGAAGTCACCTCCATGACAACTTTCTACAGTACTTTGTGACAAGAAGCAAACACCGTCTTAAGACCATGGTGAAGTTTCATGGTTGCAGTTTGATTTCTAGCAGGTCACATTCCACCTTGAATTAGCTTTCAACCACTTGCCAAAACAGAAAAATAAGCTGCTTCATTTGGGTACAGAGTGTGAAATCACCCGGATGGGAGTAATGTAAGTGCACATAATTGTACACCTGTTAGCTATTTCTGAGAAGCTAACCTGTTCATGCTACAATTAAGTACAGTGTAAATCAAGAGGACAGAAAACACATTCAATCATTTGGACATGGTGATGGAAAAAAAATCAGATTTCATGGCTTGATAAAAAAATCACATTAGAGTCTAAAGGAATTATTTCTACGATTCAAATAAATAATCATCCAGGCTTATGTAGGTATTACGAAGATGAAAATTTTGGGGAGAGAGGCTTATATACTCCAGGGCAAGGCTGGGTGTAAATCACTGCAGTCAAAGATACAGGGGTTTAACTAGGGTATGCATGGATGGTACTTCTATAGAGGAGGCCAAATGAGAAATTTCCTTGATGTGAATGGTACCATATCTGGTTCATTTACCAGACATAAGACCACAAAACTTCCATTTGCAGTGTCAAAAGATGATTTGCTGACATTGTATCAGCAACCCTCTGCTTTGAAGACAAATATAAGCCAAGACTGTGGCAGCAGTGTTTAACACCATGTCAATTACACAGAATGAGTTTGCACTGCCATGTTTTGGTGCAATAGAGAAATGAGCAGAGCTTCAAGTACTGCTGTGGAGTTTAAAACGTGACTGTTCATTACTGGCAAACCAATATGTCAGTGGCCTGGTGCCGCTTTGATGGTGGCAGCTTGACATGGTGCCATTCCTGTTCTTAGTGGCTGCTGTCTCATAGAATTCACTGGTGTGTTCTTGTGTGCTGGATTGTATGTCAGGGTGAGGCACCTGCGTGGATCCTTTTCCAAATTATACAGTATCTGTACAAGACATTGTCTCACTCACTCAGTGCTTCTGCTCAAATAAGAATACATATAGTATGGCAAGCAACTGGCTTTGCAGGTTTATGCAGCCTTGAAAGAAATAATAATCACATTTTACTCACATAATTTTAAAATTCTAACAAAAGGAAATCTCCTGTGGAGCCTCAAAATTTCTGCATGAGGGCTATAAAAAAGGTTGTATGTGTGGATACACAGCTGTATTCACGCTGTCATACCTCCTCATACTAATTCTACATTACTGCGTGCCATAGAATCATAGAATGGTTTGAGCTGGAAGGGACTTCAAAAATCATGTAGCTTCATTCCCTCTGCCATGGACAGGGACACCTCCCACTAGACCAGGTTGCTTCAAGCTCCATCCAACCTGGTCTTGAACACTGCCAGGGATGGAGCAGCTGCAGCTTTTGTAGGCAACCTGTGCCAGTGCCTCACCATCCTCACAGTGAAGAATTTTTTCCTAATATCCAATCAAGACTTCCATCTCTCAGTTTAAATCCATTCTGCCTTCTTCTGTCACTACAGGCCCTTGTAAAAAGCTCCTCTCCAGATTTCTTGTAGGCCCCCTTTAGGCACTGGAATGCTGCTCTAAGGTCTTCCCTGAGAATATGTCCTGAAACAATGGCCTGCATCAACAACAAGCATTATGTTAAAACAAATATTGCTAAATATTATTTTTGCATAAAACCTTTAGCGCAGCAAGCCCTGAACTTTATTCAAAACGCCCTGAAGGCAGGAGTCCTTCATTGTCTGCAAAACACGTAACTTTCTGAGCACCCTTACAATTTCCTTTCTGTGATAGCTAGTCAGATGCAAGGCAAATGAAGACCTGGTAGTACAACTATACAAAATGAGTAGGAGATGAGCACAGGGACAAGGACATGCAGCAGCTCTTATGAAACATCAATCATTCAATTTTTTCTAAGATATTTAAATTTACTTTGATTAGAATTGTTCCAAGCCAAAATATGATGGCACACAGCCAACATCTTAAATATCTCTTGAGGCCATAAATACGATCCTGAGTTTTTGTATATATCCACTGTTAATGTCAATTCCACTTTGATATGCCTTCTGAATAAGCAGTATATGGTCCAGATAAATATTCTCCTCTATTATATCTTAGACCTTACAGCATTTGGGCTCATATGGAAACAGATCTTTCTTCGATGCAGTAAGTGCATGTTTATGTATCAGCAAGTGTCAGCTTTAGTGCTTATACATCTTGCATAATCACTTACTGATCCAGGCAGTAGTGAGCGGCATCTTAGTCATGATAAATGAGAATAAACCAGTGAATGCACAGCAGGACTGATGGTGAGAGACTTTGGAACTTTATTATGTCATGCTTACTTAGCAGTTATAAATATTCAAGCTATGAAGCAGGTCAAATTTAATGATGCTTTATCAAAATATTAAAAATTAATTATTTATTAAACTAGGCTTTTAAAATCACATCTTAATGTTCTATAAGTAAGATAGAGGATGGTCAGCACTAATTTCACTTCAGCTAAGAAGAAAAGGTAAGGAAGAGTCTGATCAGACCATGTCTGGGGCATGTGCTGCTAGTCCTCTAACAAGAGGCATGGTGTCTCTTTTGAAAGAAAAGAGTGGAATAATGGATTTAGTGTGGCTGAGCTGGGGTTTATAGACTTCATCTAGAATAAAGTCTAACAGGGCAAGTGAGTCTTCTTAAAAAGATAATCTGTACAGCATGGGTACACCACAGTTATCTTTATGATGCCATTGTTCCTCCATCAATGGGATATGTCTTCTGTTGCCACCTTCGATATGAGAGGAAGCAGGACGCTGGCCACCTCAGCACAGCTGGAGCTGTGTTGTTTTCTGTGCATCTAAAGTAACTACCGTGCTTTGAGCAGTTTGCTGCAATAATAAACACTGAGGTGGATGACGGGAGTGGTGAAGCAATCAGCTGCACTTTCTGCTAGGCTCATTTTGAGACACATTGCAGACTGTATGTTTTTGATTTTGTCTGAATGCTTAAACCATAGCTACAGCAAACTCAACCTGGGAATTGTGAGCCAGATGAAATAAGTGTTAATTTGGTAAATTCTTGTACAAGATCCTCTTTCATGATTAGTAACTGAAGTATGGACACTTGGCCTGCTTGAAGTGGTGTGTCTATCACCATTAACAAGATTAGAGCACACAGTCTTTGAAAGAGAGGAAAGCTGATCTCCTAGTGTAGCTTGATGCCTTCAACACAATTTCCAGGGAATCAGCACGTCTGTAAGCAAAATAAAGCAAAGACATGTCAGCTGAAACAGTTTGCAAAAGAGCAGGAGAACAGACAAGGCTCGAAGCATCTTTTCAGCCTCCAGCAATGGTCTCCTGGCTAGCAGGGAGGTACAGAACAGAGAAAGGGATGGGCAGAAGAGCTTTCCCACAGGGAAAAATTCCTTAGGTCCCACAGGGAGAGGAGCAGCCCAGAACCTGGAAAAGGAGAGAGGGACTTCCTTATATTATTTGTCTTTGGTCACTGCAGTGGTCATTGTACAATCTGCTGGACAAATTGCACAGCTCAGGTAGTTGTGTAAGGTGCAGTTCTCACAGTTTGTTCCCAGGAAAGAACTAGAGTAGGAGATTGCATGTTAGAAAAAAAAGATAAAAACATCCTGGTAGCAGGAACTAGCAACAAATCCATCTCCAACATGTTAAAAAAGTGTAGCCATTACCCAGGAAATCTGAAGGAAATATAGTTGTATTTCACCTTCTATGAGAGAGACTGCTATGTATCTTGGAAAACCCAAATGGAGACATAGGTGCAGGTCTTGTTGTCAGTGGTAGCAGAGACAGTGAAGGTCATGTGTTGCTGCTGAGAACTTGCTTAAACTCTTTGGCTATGCCTGGTTTGGACCTGGGTAGCCACTTCCACCTGAATCAACGGTCTTCAAGTTGCTCTTGCACTATCAGTGTCTATGGTAAATATAAGATGCCAAAAGAAACCAAAAAAAAAACCAAAACCAAAAAACAGAAAAAAAGAAAAGAACAGAAAGAAAAATAGAGGTACACTTTTAAACCTTTTAATTTAAAATAAGTTTCAACTTGAATTAAAGTGTACATGGTAGAGGCAATAAAAAATGGATGCAGGAGGATGAAAAGTGGACACTTATGAGATGTCCTGAAAGAGCAAAGTAATTTTTAATGCTTACTCCTTTGTGGTTTTTACTTTGTTTTAATACTTTTTTCTCTAAATCTATTTACTGTCCAAGTCTGGCAAGTTTTCAATGTCAGACTGACAAAATGATAGCTTTGCTGTCTCTGTCAAGAGAGAGAAAACAGTTTGCTACAGGCTTGCCTGACACTCCTCATTATCATCTGTGCAAAACGAACGCTGAAAGAGAAGAAGAAATAAGAAAAAATAACTCCCTGTTCCTGGAGTCATTCATCAAGAGCATTAGTAGCAAATGTTCCCAAACTTGCAACACAACCTCTTGAAACCAGAGCTGACTTCTTGCTAAATTCCAATATTCGTCACAGTTCTGCGGTCACAGCTCTTTGTTTTTAAATAGAAATCTTTCTCATGGCTGTGACAAGTTACTTTGTGGAGGTAAGAAAGGAAGGTAGGTGAGCTTAGGCTGCTGTTTGCCGTTCTCTGTTGCAGGTGACCACGGAAGGCAGGGCCATGGTGGGGGCAGGACAAAACAAGCTCTCCAGAGGCTGACAGATGCAAGGCGTTCTGGAGGGTGAACAATGCTGACAGTGTTATACACAAATGGGACCTTTCAACACCCTTGGAAAGGAGCAAACTTAAAAAATTAAACACTCCACAGTGTGTTTCTAGTGGCTTACACTCATAGCCAGCTATAGCCAAACAAGCCTGCTTGTATGAGCTTGTTAATGGGGAGAAATACATCTGATCAGTATGGCATTTGAAGATGATTAATGAGAGGGCTTCTGACAGGATAAACTTTCTTTTCTTTTATGTGTCTTTGGCTTTAGGCAGCACCTGCTCACTTGCAGCAATGCACTGTTGGAGATCTGTCACTGGAGCTGGCCATATGCGTCAACAGAACTTAAAGGGTTCTCTCATCAGGTGATGCAGAAGGATGAATTACTGTCCATAATGGTAGCAGAAATAATGGGGGGTGCAGAGCTTAGGGCAAAGGTCTCACCAGACATGCATCCTAGCTCCCTGTGACCACATGAAATAGTCATATAAAGGCTTGTGTCAAGCGTGCAGTATTCACCCTGTACTGAGCAGCCTGTATTCTTACCCATCTACTGCTCCTGATAACAGCAGCAAGGCTGCTGACTCCTAGGGCCTGGATATCAAACTGCTCTATCAGTTAATCCATCCTGGAGCCCCTTGGGAAAAAAAGTCTGTTCTGCTATGTCAAGTATGTGCAAGCCCTCAATATTTTGACTCAGGTCTCTATCATGCCCCTGATTACCCACCACCATACGAGAATTTCTCTGCCCCTCGTAAAGGAGGATGACACAGGACTCAATCACATCCAGGGGTACCAGGGTCTGAGAGGGCTCTTCTGTCTCATGGTAAGCCTCATTTGTGATGAGGCAAGTTCAAGAAAGTTGAGACCGTTGTCTTCATGCTCCAGACAATCTGTCAAGTTCAGCCTTCCTTTTAGAGATGCCAGGTAGACCTAGAATGATGGCCATAACATAAAAACCAGTTTTTGCAATTCTGCCTCAAGACTACTCACAAAGGAATTCCACCGTAACTTCTTGCGGATTATTTTGAAGCTCTACTAGTTGACAGACCCTGTGACCTTTTTTGTTGTACAGAGTCTGTGATTCATGATATACTTACCTGCTGCTGCTCCAAGTAGTAGAAGCAACAGCAATTCGGTATATGTTTTCAAGTTTTAAACAAGCATATTTGAGTTTGTATAATTTTAACTGACTTTTATTTGAAGGCACACTAAATTCCTGAAAAAGCTTTCTTAATTCCAGGAATATGTTTGCCTTGTGAGTGTAACACTTGAAACATGTAATAGTACATCTATTAGATACACAGTATTTGTCTACTATGCTAAAAATGAAAATAATGTTTTACGTAAAAGGACTACCTGGAGATTCTCCTGTACTAATTTCTGGGGTTTTTTTAGATGGAAATCCACCATTCAGCAGCAATGGAATTATTACTACATCTGTCTTTGAATGGTGATTTTAGAACACAAAAAATGTGGCTTTTTTTTGTTGGTTGTGAACAAACAGCTGTTATGAGAATTTAAACATGGCTTTTACACAATACTGAATGTTTGACTCCATAATTTCACAACAGGTAGCTCTGAGAGGCAAAGAACATTTCTGTAACATTTTCACAATTACTTATCAACCTATTTATTTCCTAACTAATTATATATAATATGTTAAAAAGGATGACTAATAGCATTATCCTGCCAGCAAGAACAGGCTAGACCTTTTGCTACTTTGTGGGTGATTTGTTCATGATGAGTAAAAAGCACTCTACTGTGCATGCATGCAATGTCTATTTCCAGTGTAAACCCAGATGTGACAACTAGAAGCCAGAGTGAACAGCTGGACTAGAGTGAACAGCTGGACTTTAGTATGAAAGATGACAAGGCCCATCAACTGCAAAGAAGAGAAACAGTGATACAGGAACAAACTCTAGTTGCTGTTTCAAGTACACCACTTGGTCAAGCAACAGCTTAAGGGCTGGTAACACACTCAGGAGATCACTTCCAAAAGAAAAGAAGCAGAGAGCCTATCACTTGGAGGCAGAGGGACTTCTGAAAAGGGATTCTGTAGTTTGCTGTAACAGTGCAGCTCCACCAAGCTTGGTGAGGCTGAGTACAACTGCCCAGGAAGCAACACTCAGAATGGCTTCAAAAGAACTGTGGACAATTGAAAAATCATTGAGTCCAAAGACAGTATATGGTGGAATTTTTTAAGCTGGTGTTTTAGTTTTGCATCCTTTCTCATTAGAGGATATGAAGTCCATAAGGAGTTGATTCTTATCATCCAAAAGTTATGATCACATCCCCAAGACACAGTATGAATCCTTCTTTGAAGTTTTTTGAGAGATTAGAGGGACCATGAAGGGTGTAGCACAGATTGACTTCTCTTCAGCTGGGCCATGTTAGTGGCAATGGTCTATTTGGCATGCAGGCTGGGTTCACAGCTGGCTGGTGGCACATTCTGGATGTGCCTGGTAGTCTTTTGTATCCTTCTAAATGGGAAAATGGGTGGACTAAGCCCAGTGAAGCTGGTAGGGAATGTGTATTTGAGAAAGACGGCCCTTCACACCACACTTCTGTGCATAACTAGATTGATGCTTTGCTGGGATTTCAATGTTCAAGAATATTGAACAAATATAGAAAATATCGACACATCATAGGGAAGGCATGGAGCATAAGTGATGAGGCTCTAGATATAAGCTTGTTCTGCATATGATCAGTCTTGGCTTTTGTGTTGTGCTTCAGTGACTGCACTTTGAAAAGCAAGCTGAGGTGAAGAGGTGGGGTCATCAAAGAGTTGAAGCCCTGTGGCTGGCTGTAGGAAGCGAGAGGTGAAATACTGAGATTAACTTTTAAAAAGTCAGGAAGCCTCTTTACTCTGTAATGTATCTTCTCTGCCTCAACATCTCACCTGCATTGGTAGTAGCTGGAAAACTATAAAATAGTACTCTGGCCACTGAGCTGAAGCAATGGATTTTCCTTGTCCGAGAGGAGTTCCAGCAATTGTAGGTATAAAGGATTAAGTATATTGGATCAGACTTAACACATGGTCACACAACAATCTGGTTCAAAGAAAAAAATCCATTACAGATAATGGAAAGTTAGAAAGAATCATTTCCAGACATGCCATTCATGCAATACTCATGATTCCCCAATCTGAGTTCTGCATCTTTCACATGGCAACACAGACACACAGTTAATGAGAGGATCTGGCTAAAAACAAGTAAAAAATCTGGCTGCTTTGGATAGTGCTTTAGAAGTTAAGTAGATATGTACATTACCCCAATTATTGCTGAAACTTGCAGTAAAAAGATCTGAAAGTTGTCAGTGTCTGATAACAGTGTTTTCTTCTAGATTGGAGTGAGGGAGCACAAAGTTTCATGGACTGTAAATACATAACCTATGGCATTGTTACAATTGTAAAGTGCAAAGATCAGGGAAACAGTTGAGAAATGCCTGTTTGAGAGAGAAACTGAGTAATAGTTGGGTGTGAGAATCTTGCAATTTTTCTGGCATAAAATGATGTAAATAACAGCTTTGTAAAGCAGCTCTAGGAGTTCTCTTCACATTAATTTCTGCCTCCTACCAAGGCAGCCTGTATCTTTTCAATGTGCAACTTTCAGTTCTAGACCTTTTTTCATTTCCAAAGCCAACTTCAAGTAAGAAAAAGCCATTTTCTTCAAGTAAATAATAAACGTAGGAAAAAAGAACCCAAACCAACTAGATTCGCTTCATGTGCTAAGTAATATACTCAAAGTCACTTCCACAACACCAAAAATGAAAGCTGCAGCAAGATATTACGGGCAAAATATTTAGGAAACCAGAAGTCTATCAAACTCATTTTTAACAAGCATTAACTTAGAGCTAAACTTAACAGAAAACAAAATGACCTGATGCAATACTCACACTTTTAAAACCACTTGTTAATAAAGAAGTGCTGATTACATCAGTGTAGACTCTGTGATTCCTCATGTTCTTTTAAATATTTGGCATTTGGTATTGCAGTTCTACTTATGAAAGGAACTTCACATGTTAGACCTCTGGATGAAGTGCTCATATGTTTCCAACTCCATTTCACTGGAGAGGTTTGTGTTAGGTACCATGAAAGGCTGTAGTAGTAGTTAACTTGAAAAGTGTTCATGCTGCCAGCAAGAGGTCTTTAATGCAAAGACAACTGTGGGCTTCTTTAGACACCACCCACCTGCCTTCAAGATATCATAGAAGGAGCAAAGTAGAAAAACAAACAGTCCTGGAGACAACTGGACAATCAGCCACACGGGAGACTGAAGCCAAATGCTGAGAATGAAGCAGTCTCCCTGGATGTACACATGAGAATGGCGGATGCTGACCCCATTGCTCCTGTGTGGGCTTTCTTCAAACACCTGACACAGGTTGCTATGCCCGTGGCAGGGACTGCTCAGCTGGGTGTGGGTCACCTGGTACAAGAAGGCTGATCAATGCAGGCAGATGTCTTAGCCAGTTTGCAACCATCTAAATGGCATGACAGCATACGAAATCAGCATAAGTAGAGTACTTTAGCAAAAATTGAAAACCAAGCCTTACTCCTTACCTTGATCATTCTCTTGGATACAGACTCCACTCTCAGCCTCTGTGAAGGAGATGTAGATGCAATTTCTGTTGGCACAGCATAGTCTCTGGGGTACTGATAAACGTAAAATATGTGAGAGAATTACAAGGACGTAAGAACAGAATGCCAAAGGTCTATTGTCTTAAGACTGCAAAGACTTTCTTAATTCTTGGACAACAGGAAACTTTTGGAGTTTTTCTAAGTATTTGTTTAAACTGAATAGACCAACCGTTCTTTAGGAGTCCACGTATCAAAGAAAAACCCACACTGTTAGTGGAGACAATTATGGTCTCCATACTCAGGAATAAAACTAGACATACTCTTGCCAAATCTGATGCGAAATTTGCTGAAGTACATTTCTCTGGAGCAGCAATGATACCCTGCTCTGAAAGGCTAAGATTTGTGTCGGAAACAGACTCACCAGTATAATGAAGAAAATAATAGATAGGATCTGATTTCTCTACCTAAGCCCTTCCTCCTGTAACGAGAGCTGGGACATTGCTGTGAGCTTCCTGGAAATGATTGAAAATGTGTGAAATGGAACTAGACCAGCCTAGTTTCCATGAGTGGTCAGAAATGTCCTTCCGTGTCAGCTGCACGCAGGCATCGCATTGCAAATGAACTAAGGAGCAGTGGCTCTGTGGTGACAGCCTAGGTTTAGTGTGGAAAGTTCTAGTCATCCTATGGATTATAGTGAGAGATTGCAGAAGTCCCTTGTGCTCCTTTTGGGAATAAAGCTTGAAATCTGGTGATTTACTGACTCATGACATCAGTTCAATAGGAAACATTTCACAGAGGCCTCCAAATCCATGAACCTGAAGTATTTTTTATTCTTACCTTAGAAACAAACTGAAGGCTATCAAATTAGGGCAAGAGCTCCAAGTCAATGACAAACTGTGTCAGTTTTCTGTTGATACCTCTTTTATGAAGACTCATAGCTGTCCTAACTCCTGTGGATTTGCAGCTGGAAGGACATACGAGTATTGTAATCTCTGATCAAATCAAAATATCCACCTATCACAGCATCTTACTGACCAAAAGCAGATTCTGGAAAAGAAATGAGTTGTAAGAATAAGCATGTAGTCTAGTGATCCAGAAAAATGATTCAGCCCAGAAAAATTATTCGACCTCCAATAAATCTTTCAGATAATTTCTAAAGCAGATGTGATACCTCTGTATTTTACATACCTCGATGGATTTCTTATCCACGTGTTTATCCAGTTGTTTTCTGAACTCGTTTAAATTCTTAGCATCCCTATTGTCCCACAGAAACATGTTTCACAGAGTATTCTCAGTTTGCATGGAAACAAACTTTTATTTTGTTTGGAACATGCTATACATTAGTTTGATAAGATATTTGTAGCTTTTGTGCACATTATTTCACAGCTTTTAGAAAGCTATGAAAGCAGACTACTTTCAGCTACAAATACTTCTAACTACTTGAAGCTGAATTTAGAGTATGTTTAGATTTTTTTTAGCTGTCAATTTTATAGTTTTCTGAGCTATTGTTAGTGAATCATAATAGCCATGTAACAGCAATGAAGAAAAGGCAACAAAAGGAATGTATACCATGCTTTAAATACTGAAGCTGCAAGAGAGTAAGCCTTAAAAAATAATCCATTAACAGGACTCCAGTTCTGCAGAAACAAAGGTATTACTTTCTTCTTGCCCTACTCCAGATGGCATACTATGAAATTAAGAGGGAGCAAAATGAATGCACATAGATGGCAGAAACACTACCTTATTTAAGTAGCTGTCAGACAATCACTATGTGAAGTTCACCTTCCATGAAATCAAGAAGGTAGTTTTTTTTTTATGGAGTGGATAACTTTATGAGCAAAATAGCACCTATTGCAATAGTAACCATGACAGCAAAATTCTGAGAAATTCTCCTCCCAAGGACAGGAAAGGAAAACTCTTGCACACCATAGTTACAATTATTTTGTTCTCCTTTTTCTTGTAGGTCTTTCTATCATCAAGAGAAAATGGCACCTTATGTAAAGTTGGTTTTGAGTTCAGAATGTCTATGCTGAAATCATGAAAACATTTGCAGTTCAGGAAAACAAGATACTCAGAAATCACTGAAAACATGCGAGAGAGAGGAGCAGAGGATGCTAGTTAAAGTACACTGTAACTAACACAAGTAGTTTGTAGACCATCAGATATTTCTCATACTTTATAAGCATCAGTGAGGCAAAAGCACTAAAACCCAACCGGACAGGTATTTGGAGAAAACCTTCTGGAAGCTAATGCTGATTATGAAATGCATACTTTCTATATCGATTTCCTAGGGCAGGCTGCTTTAAACATTACCATACCTGGCACAGTTTGAATACTTAGCTCATGCTTTAAAAAGTGCTAAAACTGAACAGCAAGCTCTTAAACTGAAAGGTTTCTTCTGTATAGGTTGCCTGTGGCTTACTGGTGCACATACTCCCCAGGCTTAAACCCAGGCCTTCTCTAAGATTCCATGCTCAGAATTCTTTCTTCCATACCCTCAATATGCACTAAAGCTCTGCAATAGTTAATCATGCCAAGTGACACATGGATATTTGCCTCTTTTTTGAAGTTTAAAGGAGGGAAAAAAAAGCCTCCATCATTTGCAAATCCTATGCAAGTTCATGCAGGCACAGCATAAGGGTGAAAAAGCCTTTCCACATCTGTGTTTATTATGACAAATACCTTTTAATCTGCCAGCCTGCATTGCAATGCTGGTTATTTTTGACAATATGACAACAAAGGGGAAAAATGGAAGGTGTGCCCCACCCTCCACCTCAATGCCATTATCTGAAGAGCTACTTTGAGCAAATTACAATTCTGGATTATCTGTCGCTCTCCACTGTCAATGTCAAACTAAAAAAGAAAGACAGAAGACAAGTCTTATATTTACGTCTGAATAAGTAAATGCTTTTCCAGCAATATCAGCACAGAAATGAGAGAAATTGACTGCTAATAGACAATCCTACTCATAGAGAAAGAACACAGTAACAAGGAGGTTAACTTAAGCCTTAATTAAGTGATTCCATCCGTTGAATTTCTTCACCTCAGAAATGCAGAACATGAGAAAAAACTCAGGTGAAAAAGTGAAACATACAAATTCTCCAATTTCCTCTCAGTTCTTCTGCATTAGCTATAGGTACAACAAACAAGTAGCTGTAGCCAAATGAATCAGATGGCATACACAGAAACTGCATAATCCCTTTTACAGTGGGAGTGGCTATATATTGGGATGGTTTAAGTGGAAATTTGGATGAAAAGGACAACTGTGTGAAAATCTTTGGTTTCCATGGTGTATTGTGCTGTATTATTTCTATAGAATCTATTATATATGGACAAGGTAGTTTGCTCCATCCCATTGAAAAATAATGAGATAAATGTTGCTTGAGTATCACTACAAGTCTGCACTCCTGCCTGTTCTATAGGTGTCTGCTCTAGGTGACTACAAAAATCTCACTCTAAGAAAAGAGGACATACCTGCACTTCCTGATGTTTGGACTGAAGAGACTTTAGCACTGGCATCCTGGATTTTGATCACTGGCTGACCCAGAAGCATTGCAAAGTTATATTGTTCTCATGGGGGACTTCAACCACCCTGATATCTGTTGGAGGGATGGTACGGCCCAGCACGAGCAATCCAGGAAGTTCCTCGATTGTGTGGAAGACAACTTCCTTCTGCAAGTAATAGAGGAGCGGACAAGGAGAAGTGCCATGCTTGACCTTGTGCTCACAAAAAGGGAAGGGCTGATTGGAAATGTGATGCTTCAGAGAAGCCTTCATTGCAATCATCATGAAATGGTCGAATTTGAGATCCTCAGGACAGTGAGAAGAGCGTGCAGCAAGCTCACTGCCCTGGACTGCAAGAGAGCAGACTTT
>JANRGW010045414.1:0-16241 GCA_024733675.1 Psilopsiagon aymara | reverse complement strand
TCTCCTTCCCATCTCTCCAGGAGCAGAGGGAAGAAAAAGGGGGAAGTGAGTGAACAAACTGCATGGCTGATTTATGGTCTAAACCACGACAATCTCTTTTTCTACATGATGATCTAGGACGGTAGAAAAAAACATACAAGTGTACTTAGTTTAGTTGGATTTTACTCTAACTGTAAATATGGATGAAAATTCTAGAAGCCATCTCCACTGGACTTTTTACAAACTTGACTGCACTGTTTTCATTTTTTCTTTCTTTTTTTCTCCTTTTCTAATTATTTTTTTTCTCCTTTGTGAAGGAAATACATTGATTTAGTTAAAATTTAAATTCCTTTGAAAGACATATGAGGCTTTATGTGGAAGCTACAAGAGATTTAATGTCTGTTAAAGTGATATTGTTTTAAAACTGATATTCCACACAATCAGTAAAGATATTCAAATGGTATGAGGTGTTTTCTTTTATTTTGCAGGGTCTGTGACATATTTCTTCTTATTTTTAAGCTTGTTCAAAGAATCTTATATAAATATATAATCATGATACTAATTTTAAATGAAACTGCAGAGTTTTATTTATTTTAGATATAGTAATCTGAGGTCTTAGTTCAGTGGGACTTGACTTAACCAAAATCAGGAATTACAAACATGGGAATTAGTTCCATATTAGACACCTTCATTTAGCTGCTTATGCACATCATATCCCCACACATTTATAGTATCATTTAGGATGCCCTAAAATATTTTGCGATATATGCATGGAACTGATCTGTATGTAGGAAGAGGCCTTGTCTCTCAATCGCAGCATGTGTATGACAGGCTCTGTGAGAAATTTGCATTCTTTGAAAGAGACACCATCTCAAATTTCAGTATGCTGTAGGCGGCTGACTGAAATCATCAGTCAACACCCTTAAAAACTTGAAAAGCTACATATCTGAGCAGCTATGAGTTTTCTAATCTAGGGTGAGCCGAACCACTCACTTCACTGCCTGCAATTCTTATATTTGACTCTTAGATAGGAGTTTGGACACTTGAATACTTCTTAGTAGATGCCCACCCATAGACACATAGTTTTAAATATCTTCCTCAGGTACTGAAATTCACTACAGGGTTCAGCTTTCTAAAACAGGTGCTTAGTGTTATTTCGTATTCTACAGTGATACCTTGCCTAAATGTGGGAGCATCATAAATCTTTATTCATATTTTCCAGTCCCATTTGCCAGACCTCAGAGACTCAGGAACAACTTAGATACGACTTTATGTTTAGGTTACTGAATCATGCCCGAGATATCTATAGTCTCAGTTACTGATTAAAAGCTTTGTGGAGTAAGGAATCTGCTGAACCTGTCACCAAAAGAATACTGCTTCTGTGGCTTTCATGAAAAATTGTATCTCAGCCTTTTACTACTTCTTGCTGATATCTCAACTTCTCAGCAGCAGTGGAACAGATAATGTCTTACGCACACTAGTTCATGTGTCTTGGTTTTCACCAACTGATAGGCGGTGATATCTTAGATTAGTTTATTTTTATATTGCAGAAGATTTTCAGGTGGTTTCCAGACCTGCTTGGCAAACAAGAGCAGGTGCATCATGTTGGCCTTAAATCATACTGAAGTGGCTCCAAAGGCTAATGAAATTCTTGGCAAATACAGCACTGTTTTTCCATTAGCAATGCAAACCTCTTGTAAGGTTTTGACAGTGCCATCAAAACTAGCTCAGTGAGAAACAAAAGGGTCAGTCATTCAGTTATGGAAGAAAACAGAAAACAGACTGTTGCTTCAGAATGGAAATGTTGGGTTTCTTTTTGATTTGGTCATGTCTTGTTTTCTACAAATTTAATAGATTAATAATTTACTGCCAGATTCAAATCCTCCTAGAATTTTCCTTTGTTTGTATGCCTGTGCATATCCTTCTATGCAAGAAAGATATACACATTCTAAACAGTGAACTGGAAATGAAGGGACAGACTGCATAATCTATATGCACTACCCAATGAGTGGGCAGACAAGGAGACAACAGCGGGTTAGAGCCAACAGTTTTAAGAGTACCTTATGGACTTAATTACTGAAGTTCATAAAGTCTTCAAAAGCCAATTAGAACTGCTATTTGTAATAGCTAAAGCAATTAATATGGAAATATAACAAACATGAGCCTTCAGTTTAAGAACCCTGAAGAATTCTTTGTTACAAGTCTTTCAAATCACTTTCAGAAATTTGGAAAGAAAACTAATTGGGGATTTCCTGTTGTTGTGTAAGATAAACAGAACATTTTTCTGCATGGGTAACACACTGTAGTTGCAACACTCCACAGTGAAAACTGGTATCTAAGTGAAACAAAAAGTTACAGGAAAGGTATAACCAGAGACTACTAAAGTAAGTCATTAACTAACAGCACTTTTGGGAACCATTTACACTGAGAGATTATTATTGTCTTTTTAATAATCTTATTAAGGTACTGTCAGGCAGACAAGAGCTTATAAAGCAGGAAAAATATAACACAACGTTTAATTCCATCTATTTGGAAACTAGATTTCCTAGAGGTAATAATGGAAAGATGTGTTTTTACTTTATCTAAGCAGTAATACAAAGTGTTTATTACTTTGTCTAGAGCAGGATCCTTTAAAAAAATATTCTGACAAAGATTTCGTTATTGTCTTTTTAACCTCAAATGTGTTCCAGGCTTGATGCCTGTTATAGTATTTGGTACTGCGGCAGCAGAAATAAAACTCTATTAGCAGAAATGCACTTAAGTGAATTTCAGAAGAGGACAGAGGTCTTTTCATAGCTATCTCTAGCTTTCTTTTCAGATTAAAGTTAAATACATTATTTGAAGAACTCTGTGAAAGACCTTTGAGCACTCTACTGAAAAATGAAGACAAGGCATGCCATAGTATGCATTTTTTTCAGGAATCTTTTTCAGTGAATCAGTTGGATTCATTATCTGAATAAAACACATGAGCTTCTGTCATCCATAGAAGTAAAGGCAAATTGTAATTTTCACTGTAGTAAGCTAGTATTTTCCAGTATTATCCATGGGTTTCATCATTTACTAAAGTCTACATAAGTCTACAATTGCTTGTGCATATATTCAAAGGAACATTCAAAAGGACATACCAAAATGGACTAAAAAGTCCATCCTTCCTAACAAAATCCAAGATATTATTCACAGCTGATGGATTCAGTGCATACCCTAGATTTCTGTTGAGTTTGGGCAAATATCCTTGGTTTATCTAACTTTTCTAAGGTTTATTTACCTTATGATAAAAATGGTCCACATCATGGTAACAATTTTCTGTTCTTGTCTGATTAAGGTCTTGTCTTATTACTTCTCTGAAAATTCCTACTTTAAAGTTTCATTCTTTTCCTAGCAATATAGATGCAGTTTATAATTTAGACACTTAATCTGTATGGAAATTTTTCTGCCTTTGTATGATGTTCACAGTGAGTCAGTGACTAGCTCCTAAACAGGGAAGATTACCACTTTTCAGCACAGAAAAACATATATGAAATTAAATGAGGTGTGTTGCCATCCTGGTCACAGTAGAGAGAGACAAATCATGACAGTGTGCTGGGTTTTGGCCTATGCTTATAGAGTCCTGTTCAACACTATTCAGCACCTTCAAAAGGAAAAAAATATCCCTGGATCTGAGGGTAAAGCAACAGACAGTGCAGCTACTCCAGCTCCAAACACTGCAACTACGCTAACCACGGTGACAAGTACAGCAGCTACTCAGACCCCGACAGCAACAGGCAATGCAGCTGCTGGTGCTGCTCAACCCTCAAGAACAGTGGCTGCACCAACCCCGACAACAGACACTGCAGTCACTCCGACCCTAGTGGCAGACACTGCAGCCACTCCAACCACAGTGATAGTCACTGCAGCTGAACCAAAAGCCCAATTTGTGCCAATATTGATTGCCCCTGTACACAAGGAGAAAAGCAAACAAGAGGCACAAAAAGCAACCCATACAGCGAAGAAAGATGAAGAACCAATGCACTTACTACAAAAGACAGCAACTGAACAAGAGTTATTATTATGTGGATCAGAGGAAGATGAAGAAGAAGAGGTAACTTCTCGACTCCAAACCTTAGTCGAGCTACGGAATATGCAAACAGATTTTACCCATCAATCAGGGGAACACATTATCACCTGGTTGCTCTGATGCTGGGACAATGGGGCTGACAGCCATGAACCAGAAGTTAGGGGAGCCAAGCAGCTGGGATCACTTGCTAGGGAAGGAGGAATTGATGAAGCAATTGCAAAAGAGAAACAGTCCCCCAGTTGTTGGAGGTGGCTCTTGGCATCTGTGAAAGAAAGGTTTCCCTACAAGGACAGTGTAATGAGTAGTTCGGCCAACTGGACCATGACAGAGAAGGTTATCCAGTCTCTGAGGGAATCAGCCATAGTAGAGATAATCTATTGTAGGCTGGATGCTGGAAATGCATCCATTGATCCAGAGGAAGTCAAATGTACATGACCCATGTGGTGGAAATTTATGTTGAGTGCACAATCATCATATGCTCACTCATTGGCAGCAATAACCTGGCATGACGTAGTACCATCAACAAGGGATGAAGAGATACTTCAACTCTGAGAGTTGAATAGAGAAATACAAGGGAAAAGAATACAACAGCTCACCACATATACCCAGTCTGACCAACCAGTGCACCCCTAACACCCTTCCAGGTCTCTGCTCTCCATTTTCTGCATCCTGGGCATGACGTGCTGTGGTATGGAATACCTCTTTGGTCAGTTTGGGTCAGGTGCCCTGTCTCTCTTTCCTCCTGGCTTCCCCTCCTCCCTGGCAGAGCATGAGGCTCAGAAAGTCCTTGGCTAGACCAAACATCACTAAACCATAACTAGAAACATAGTGTTGTCAGCACTGTTCTCAGGCCACAAGTCAAAAACACAGTGCTGCACCAGCTACTGAGAAAGGAAAAAATGACTGCTACTGCTGAACCCATGACAGTCGTCCACCTATCAAATTGATGTCTCTCCAAACTTAGAGACAAGGATGTCGTTTGAGACAGTGTCAAGTGTTTTGCACAAGTCCAGGTAGATGACATCAACTGCTCTACCCCTATCCATCAGTTCATTAGCCCCATCATAGAAGGCCACAAAACTGGTCAGGCGGGATTTCCCCTTAGTGAAGCCATGTTGGCTTTCACCAACCAACTTGTTTTTGTTCATGTGCCTTAGCATGCCTTCCAGGAGAACCTGCTCCAAAATTTTGCCAGGCACAGAGATGAGACTGACTGGTCTGTAGCCTGGAAGTGATGGCAAACTATAGTCCAGAATAAGAAGGGACAATCAAGGGGACGGAGAGAGGTAGGAACTGTTCACCTGGGTTTGCAGTCGAAGTCAATATCTGACAGAACTTTTTGTGCCAATCTTTTTTTCCTTTCAATGGATGGGTGCTACAGAAAAATTATTATATAAAAGAATTTTAATCTATAATCCTTGTCCTTCACTAATGGCTATTTAACATACATCTTACATAAGATTCTTATATAATTAAATCTTTTAACTGTGCTGTGGTGCACAAAATCCAGTTCCTCTTAAGATGAATTTGTACTTCTTTTATAAACATTTCAGATGTATACTGAAGCACCTTTTGTCAGTTCTGAAGTTTTCATTGATTCAGCTGTAACATGTGGAAATAAGAATTGAACAGACATGGACATTTGAGATTACAATATCTTCATAAACAAGAGATCTTGTCATTCTGGGTAAATTCCAGGAGACAGTCAAGTAGCACTTTTTTTTTTTTTTTTTAAATAACCTAATTCCCAAAATCTCATTGTGTTGTTCTGTTATTGCAGCAACTAGTTGTCTGAAATCATTGCATGCACGTAATTAGACATGAAAAATTAACAAGGTTTTTGAAACTGCGAATGTTCTGAAATAGTTCTGTCTAAAGAAACATCAGTAACAAGCCATAAAAAATAAACAGGATACATATGTTTATATGGATTTCAAATGGGCATTTTGAGAAGGAAAAGTCTGGCTGCAATTTGAGAAAAATACTCCACTGAAGTCCTATAATATGCTGTTCTCAGCATACGAACATATGGACCATCCCATCTTGTATCCTATCATTATACAATTTATTTGACCTATATTTGGCTCAACATTAATTCCTGGCAGTTCTGGTCTTGGTTATGCAATACAGTATGCTGTCAGAGTATGCTAAGAGTTTACAACAAAAATTGCACCTGGGGTTTGAAGAAATCTCAGTAGTGGGTATTGTAACATAGTTTTATGTTTATAAGCTGAAACTCAATCTAATGTTTCCAGATGAGAGCAGCTAGAGTATTCCAGACAAACTTTATTGAAGGAATGGAAACAGCTTAAGCTGATTGATTTCCAGAACAATGTCACATTATAGGTTTTCCTACTATATTTTTTTTTTTCTTAATTGCAGAATAAACCTTATCTCCATTAAACCATCTCTAATACTCTGTTTGAAGGCTGTGATCTTCACTGATGAGATGGTGGAGCAAGTTAGTCATAATGCTTTCAGTGGGAGAATATAGTCAAAAAGTCACTTTGGAAACATACAGATGTTTTCACATTTTAAAGCCAATGCAAAAAATCTTCTGCTCCCTGTATTCCTCACAGTTACTGGCATTCTGAAGAAATAGGTTTCCACCTGTATTTACAACAAAATATGAAAAGCGAAAGTGTAGCCAAGCTGCCAGAATGTATATTCAGCAAAAGTATAAACCAACATTTATCAAATTCATTGCATCGATTTTACAATGATTTTTTTTTTTTATAATATTAAAGAATAATGCCTTATTTCATGAATAGGCTTAGAATGGTGAATATGCATTGTCCTGCACAACACTACTCTGAAAAAAAAACAATCATAAAATTGGTGAGATGCAGCAAAGAAGATCATTTCTACACAAGTAGAAAGTTTTCTATGAAATAATCCCTTTTATAAATAATGTGTTCTTGCTATCTCAGTTTTGTTGAATTTTGCAAATTTGATTAATTTCTACACAAGTAGAAAGTTTTCTATGAAATAATCCCTTTTATAAATAATGTGTTCTTGCTATCTCAGTTTTGTTGAATTTTGCAAATTTGATTACTTATAAATTTAATAGCTCATATTCTCAACTTTATTAGGAAGTTGGAAAAACTTGTGAAAGTGGGTTATTTTGAACGGTGTTGAGAACATTTACAAATTATCTAGCATGCTTTCACTTAAAGATTATCTTTCCTAAAAACTTAAAAGTTCTGTTTCATTATTTGCTTTCTGGAATAGAAGAAAATATTAACTATGGATATGAAACTATTATGAGATATGAACAAAAGCTCTAATAAAGTATTCTGCAGTCTCCAAGCTACAACAGAAATCTATATGAAATGCAACAGGCTGATTCATCAATGCAATAAGCTCCCAGCCCCCAATCTTTAAATTGGCATGCTTGTAATCAATAACCAAACAAGGATTGTGGGTTACAGGAATTGCTTCCTTTTTTATTGTTCCTGCAACTATTTTGAAATAAATCAAATGTTCTCTTTCAGAGGACACTTAAATTAATTTAGAGTAATATGAAATGAGAAGATAGATTATTCCCTAAACCTCATGAGCAACCAGTATAAACCTTGAAGCCTGAAATGTTACTGTTCACATCAGTGTCTAAGCTTGCATAGCAACAAATTTTAATAATAGCTGTAAAGCTATCCAGTCATTTGTTAAATTTTGACACATAGATGATCTCCCGTGGAAAGCTTTCTCCACATGTTGTTTATGCACTGGCTTAGGAAAGACATCCTTTTATTTGTATTAAATTTACAGCTGTTTAATTTCATCACATGCCCCCTTCTTTCCTATGATACACTCAAATTTGTTCCCATTAAAGTTAATGGATGATTTGCTTTTAAGAGTACCATTTGTAAGGATTATGCATTTATTTCCAGCTGCTTATTCTGAAATCATTTATAAAGTTGTCTAGTACAAAGGAAGTTAATTTATCTGCGGTTGATTCACAGAGTATTGAAATGATTGATTTCAGAGAGGGACAGATCATATCTTTACTCAGGGAATACTCAAGAAATCTTCATGCAAACTTACATATTTATCCTCTTACTATCTCAGCTAAGATGACATACTAGGAAGTTATGAATTTAAAAATGACTGACAAATATCAGCTTCAAACTTCAGATACTCAGATACAGCAAAAATGTGTTTTTTCCTTTTCTGAAATTGGTCAAAAGTAAAGAAAAGAGGGAAAAGAATATTGAATCAATTTATAGATATGAATGAGTGAAAAATGCCAGAGATAGTTGTGAGGTCATTTGATATCTGAGTTCTCTGCTTCACAGAACAAATTGCTTATTTTATCCTGATGGATGCGCTTTGTAACTTCCATTACATAAAGCCCATTTCTATCCTTACTTGAGTAAAAGGAAATAGTCAGATCTTGTTAGTCGCAAACCTAAAACCAACCTGAGCATGATTGAGTGCCTCCACAGTGCACTAGGGGGTGATGTGACAAAACACAGGGGTTTTTTTATCTTTCAGATACTCTATTTTGCTCTTAATGAATAACATTTCTTTCAGCTACACGGAGGATAAAACTAGTTTAATAGTGAAAAAGGGCTGACACAACCCAGTAGAACAAAAATATAGACAGGCTGTTGGATAGAGACTGAATGTGTGGATGAAATTCCCACTGAATTTGCTAGGATCCTGACAGTGCAGAGGAAGTACATTTTATAAAATAAGACTTCTGCAATGGTGCTGAGTTTTAAATGAGTCTTAATGGAGGACATTTTCAGAAATAGAAATGCTGTTGAAGCAAGAACTCAATTCCTGCCAGTTCAATCACTGCCTAAAAGTGACTATCCAAGTGCATGCTCTTAGTCTGTGGCAGTTGAAATATGATGTGATTCAATTTAACTCTCTTTCATTAAAGAAAAGAAATTTTCATTATTTTGAAACTGCTGTTTGCTAGAATGTAGAGTTCTAGTAACCTGTTTGCATCTTTACCATGTAAAAAAAATAATAAAATTTTCTAAATGATGAGAACAGTACAGAACCAAAGTGTTTTCTTTTTTCCTTCTTGTCTCGCTTATTCATTTCTTTGCGTCAATGTATTTAGTTCTCCATCTTGTTTAAACATAGCTGAGCCTAAACTGAGCAGTGGGAGACTGTTGAGTTGATGTCAGGCTCTTGGGCCATTGGTTGAGTGGATTACACCCCTGTAAAACTTGCTCTGTGGTTGCTCACTGGACTGCAAGATACCTTCTGTGTGGAAAAACTTTTCCACCTCAATATGCAACCGGGACAAATATTCGATACATGGCCAGACCAAGGAACAGTAATTAAGGAACCTATTGGATATAACAGCTTAAGAAGTCTTAAAGTCTTTAGACATAAGTTAGTGATGATAATATCATGAGTTAGTATTACCTAGAGAGGCTGAAATATTTTACCTAGTATTACAATGGCAACATTTTCTTAGGAAAAATACCAAGATTGTCTTTAATGCTAAGGTTGCTTTGGCAATAAACCCTCGATTTTTTAAAGATTTTATTGCTCAGAACAGGATTCAAATTGTGAAAGCACACGGCATCTGTTACTTGGTTGTTTGAAGAGCTGGATCACTGTGAGCTGCTAAAAATGTGAAAGTTGTCCTGAGTAATTTCGACCAGCGAACTCTTACCAATGCAATCATGTAGGTGATTTTTACCTCTTATGGGGCAAACTATTGGTTTCTGAATAAGTAAACTTTCTTGACCTTTTTTTCAGCCAGACTAAGGAGACCAGGGAATCCTTTTAGACCAACAATGATGAAGCCTGGTTGTTTTCATCCAATGCTCCAGCACAATTAGTGGTTAATCTGTGTCCTCTGTAGTCATTGGGAATTTTTTAAATAACTTAGCTATAAGTAATTAAATACTTTTCATAAACTTATCAATACATAAAAATTATTATGGTGACAGGACTGCGACCCAAATGTGACACCATTCTCATGACATACTTTGAATGTGTTTTCTATAAAAACACCTGTGCGAAGTTGTAAATCCCTGCTTATTTCATGAAGTAAATCACTGTAAAAATAATTGCAATATAAGTTAACCAACATCCAGGAAAGAAATAACCTGAATTTAAATTAAATAAACAGGCCACTATCAATAAGTGTGTAAACCTGTTTAATTTTCCTTCTGTGTTTTTTAATTAATTATACTGTATTCAATACTTTTTAATAAATAAACTGCATGACTTAAACCCAAAATTTTTAAAATTAAGTTCCTGAGACTGTACAAACTGTCTTAGGTTTGCAGGTTTCACCAGAGCTCTGGCAATTCACATTATCTGTGTATGACCCCTGAGATGTTCAAAGATTTAGTACATTCCTTTTGAATGTGATTAAAACTTCATTGTCTTACAAATATATCAGATAATTTCAAGCTTAATGAGAACAGAAGAAGCAAAACAAAGTCTTCCAGTAGTTCTGGAAAAGCTTTGATTTTTAAGCTAATGATTTATTGTCTAAACCCTTATTCTTTCATACAAACTATTGTTTAGGAATTAAGATGCCCAGGCTTCTTTTATCCTTAAGACTAGGAAGCTTGATGAAACCTGTGATACATGACAGTGCAACTTAATTCTAGTAAAAAATAATTATAAATAGATTTCTAAACCTTGATTTAACAAAGCAAGCAGTATGATAAACATTTTCTTTTTTATTTAGATATATTCTTAGTAATATTTTCTCTCCAAGAATCACACACACTCTTTTTCTTTCAGTGTACATAATGCATTTCATAAAAACCCCTATAAACTAAACCTTCACCTTTTTAAAGGAGAAACAAATGATACTCTTTCACATATTGCCTTGAGAAACAAGTGAATAGGTAACTCAACAATTCAGCCCTGAAAGCTCTACTTTCATCACCAGAATTGCTCATTCATCTTCTGTTATGTACAGTTACGGTTAATTTAGCAAGTGACTAATGAAAAGCAAACATGTTGACTTAGCATTTAGATGCCAAATCTTGAGAATTTTCTTCTATGAGTACCCAAAAAAAGTTACTGCAAGACCACATCAGAAAATGTAGACATCCAAAACAAAAAGTGTGGTGAGCTAATGGCACTGGTTCACTTATGGACTAGTTAGCTTTATTTGTTTTCTCTTCTGATAATTAACTGCAGGCATTCAGAATTTGTTTCTTGCAAAATACAGAGGATCTGAATTACCCTGGACTACCTTTGCTTTATTTTTTTTAAGAAAATATTTAGAAGAAAACAGTGATCAGAATAAAAAAGATGCTTGACTACATATCTGTCTTTCTTGTCTATTTTTTTTTAATATTTATGTCTGTACATATTTATGTATTTCATATATTTGTATTATTTGGCCTTCAGCATACAGATAGTGATTATGGAGTATTTCAGGAAGAACTTGATATGTTTTCCATAGTTCAAGTTGTTCATTTAGATCTATCAAAAATTATGGTACTTATATGACGCAGCTTAGAATTATTAAAACAAAAAACTTGGGAAAATTGTGTTAACTAATTCTTACAAAATATTTCTACTTTCCAAAATTTGTTCATTTCTTTTCATATCATTGGCAACCTGTCATAACATGAGACACTAGAGCCAATGAGTGTTCTGCTGAAAATTAATCAGTTCTGGTAAGTCATGCTTGATAAAAGACTACAGCATTAGTTTTAGCAAGCCCAAATTAAAAAAAAATGACACCTATAGTATTTTCCAGTACATTTGACTGAATCCTTTATGCTTTGGCAAACTATCTTTTAAAGCAGGGTCTGCATGTACACGACTATGTCAAAGCTGTCCTTCAGGCTTTAGTTACTTATTCCAAAGGCTTAAAAACCCTGGGCACTGATTGAACAAACAGTCTTTGGTATTCTAATGAATTCTCACTGGCAAAATAGATAAATCTGAGTCTGCCACCCTCTTTAGTTTAGACACACACATAATACTTTGATGACCACATGGGTCCACAGCTAAATTAAACTCCAATATATGATATTCTAGAACACATAATTCCACATAGCTTGAGCAGTACAAAAATCAAGAAAAGTAGTACCTTCATAAATGGGCAAGTACAGAAGCACACAGTGCATTCATATAGAAGGGCAAGTACATTCATGAATGTTGAAGTGGAATTTGACTCCTAAAAGACCATGTAAGTAACTTCATGGGGTTCTGTACTTACTATACTTCAACGATTTCCAGATTTTTATTAGGATGCTGTAGAAAGGATATAAAATGAAGACCTGCTACATTCAGTTTTGTTTTACCTTGGATTACACTATAGTGTTTCTTAACAATATGATACACATTTAAATATTTGGTGATAGATTCAAAACCTATATTAATTTAGATTTACAGGGAGAAGACAGCTGAGTTATAAGGCTAGTGGTCACAAGTTTAATAAGAAAATGTGCAAAAATTTAAAAACACTGCTTTTTTTTGCACCAAAATACTACTCCGGAAAAAATAAAGTCTAACATCAACTAGTGTGTGATCTTTTAAAACCACAGTGTCATTTTAGCTCTTTATGGTAACTTCTGAAAGGATTAATCTAAATTCCTTTAATATCTAGTCAGATACATACTGCAAATTTTACATGTCTCATCATTTACAGGTTAATTGTGAAAGTCACTAGGAGTGAGTTTTACCATGAATAGTACTGTCAGTCATGTAAGTTGTCCTCAGGGAAAATATAAAATTATATTAGTGGCCCTTATGAAGCCATTCAGAAGTAGCTATCTCCCATTAAATTTAAGCAAGTCATAGAGAAAAGCTTCCTATGTAATTTCTATATGTGCACTTTCCATCAAAGACAGCAGCTGCTGTGTTTTTTTTTCTGGTATTTTAGTTTGCTGTATCAATTTTCTCAGACATCTGCTGGCGTCGTACAAGGATCTTCCCTCTGACATATCTATAATTGTTACTAGTCTGAACAAAATTTAATGCTGTTTTTTAAACACTTAGCTGAAACAAAGAAAAAAAAAACCCCTTATTTACCTACGTGAGATGTTGTGAAAATAATAGCTTAATTATTTCCAGCTTTTAACATTTGGAAACTATAAAAAAATGAAGACTCAGCTGTCTTAAATACATAAACCTTAAATATTAAGCAGCAGCAGAAATTCTTGCAACAACGAAACTTTTTTATTTTCTGGCTTCTCCAAAATTCCAGACATACAGTTTCTAATTTCCTCATATTATTGAAATGGTTTTGAAACTGCTATTTTTTTAACCTTTTTGTCCTCCCTCATATTTTCCACTTCCATTGTGTGAATCATTTGTATATTGTTAACAATGCAGTAACAGCCTTTGGCAATAAGCCAATATTTTTGATCTCCAGAAAGACAAGAGTAATTGGCAAAGAATCACTCTTAAGACTAAATTGTTGGAGACTGTACTGTTAAAATCTTTTCTGTATATCACTTTAATTGCACCTGTTTGCTTCTAGGATAGTTTTGCATGGTTTCTTATCACGAAATCCTTCTGATTTCACACTATACTTGTTCACAAACTAAGGAAGGTAGGAGAACATAAAAAAACCAAATGTTAGGGGTGGTATCTGGGACAAGAAGATTATTCAGGCATGGGGTTTTCATTTTGGTTTTCTTTTTAAACTTCTTCTTCTACCAATTTATTTAATGCATCCTTTAGCTGAATCTACCAGATAATTAATACAACTATCTATGCATTTCATTACTCCATATGTGAGAATGTACCTTACCTATTTTTTAAAGATTATAACTACACCTCCCTCATTGATTAAAAAAGCATCTTCATCCTCTAAATGGACTGAATAATGTCTTTATTTCTGCGAATACAAAGTTTTGATGCTGTGCTATGCAACACAGCATTAATGTTAATGCTCCATTTCTTTATGATAGTGCTTATCTTTTCATTTCCGAGGAAGTATAAATCATTCGTATTATACCTACCAGCAATATGAAAGCTTTCTTTACAATCCAGAGGAGAAATAACTTTATACTGACTTTAATGAGAAATTTAGACCCTGGTTAACACAAAGCAATTCACCGAAAGATTGTAATTCCATGATTACTGAATATGACATCACCTTATCAGTAGTTTTTTGCAGCAGTGTTTGGAGGAATTATCTACCAATGACACGTGCTGATGCATGCATATTCGCTTTTTTAGTCAGGACAGTTAATATAATCGTACAATTTTTCACATTAGGTAACCAAATAAGGATTTAGAAAACTGAAAAATGTTTTTACAGTTCTGCCCTATCCTGTGGTTCATAGAACAATTTCATGGGTCTTCCAAATTATGTCTGACCAACAACAGACCAATGTTAGGTCAGAAAAATAGGAAGATGTGGTGCTGACCACATATATCTGTTAATAAGTAAACATTGTTTCATATAGGAAGGAAAGGAACTTCTTTCTAAACCCGTTTCAAGTGACCTAGAAAACATAACATGGACTTAGAATGCATGGTACTCTTGAAACGTATTCCATTTCTTAATGGTAAGGACATAGGGGGTCCCTGACAAGTGCGATAGCAAAGGGGAAGTAATGGGAACCTAATGGGACTCATGGAAATACATTCTACTGAAATTTAGAGACGTGCCAAGCATTACACCCAGGATCACAGCTGGCAAATTGAACAAGCACAGATTCATATAATTGAAAAATATGGCCTGTGCAATCAAATATTTGTAACTTGATTCAATATGAAACATTTACTGAATTGAACAATTAACACAGACTTGCGAAAAATCATGAAGGTTGGCACATATGTTGGAGAAAACTAGAAATATTATATTTATTCATGGAATTCAGCTTCAAAATTCAGTGATTCCTACAAGTGAAATCTGTGCACCACAAATCAACATGTAAAATCAGAAGATGAACGGATTAGCAGTCACACTTGAACTAATACAAATACAATATTGTATTCTCCTATTCATGCCAGAGGCATGAAAAAGCTGCTATTTTTTGCAATTGAACAATTCCCTCTTCTTTGTTTTGGGTTTTATTTACTTTATTTTGTCTGTGTATCACATGCCAATTTCTTGTTTGTTATTTTTCATTTTTGGAAACTGTCCATGATACTGCTTTCATTCTAGAATTGCATGAAGACATTGGATTTTTTTATTCAGCTTCAAAAAAGTTTTCATGGAACAGATCTACTCTCATAAATTCAGTTGCTCTACAGTGTGAGAAGAGATGAAAACTACTAGTAACACATTTCCCCCTTTTTATGCAAAGGCAATGCAATGTGCAGAGACATATTTCTTTTCTTTTTCTTTTTTTTTTTTTTTTTTAATCTTAATAGGCTACTGGATTTGCTTAACTGGAGGTTGAAATGATCCGGGTTTCACTTTAAGCCTTTTCATCTTATTACACTTATAAGTGTACTAAGAATTCTCTCTTAACAACATTTTTTCCCTTTTAAAAACTTAGATGCTAAGATAGATTTCTTCTTGCTGTTGTTAGGATAAACAGATTTAGCTCCTTAAATCTTTCACTATAATGCACATTTTCATCTTTTAAGCAATCTCATGTTTCTGCTCTGAACTCTCTCTAACTGTTCAACATCTTTGTAGACCTCCAAAAAGTGGGTAAAGCTTTGCAATTGCAGTTGTATGTTTGAGAAAAACAAAGTTAATGAATCCTTCCTAATTGACAGTCTTCTCTTTAAGCATCTAAGGATTTCATTAGCCCTTTTGGCTATAGATATGTAGTAAGCGCTTGTGTTTGTCTAATTATCTACCACAACCTTCCTAATCCCTGCAAGAACCCTTGCATCCTGTGGTAGATTTCTTGCTTTGCAGCTCATCATATTCAGAAATGAGTAGTATCTCTCTGTCCACATTATGAAGTTTTCTGGATTACTTTGCTTTTATTTTGTTTTGTTCCTTTGCTCTTTCGTCCTCTTTACCTGATTCTTTTGTAACTCATTTGTCATCTACTAACTTTATCAGCAAGAATGTATCAGGTTTTCCTTCAGTAGAAGAATGAAACAGCTGAGTATATAAATGGACCCCCATAGGACCCACAGGGAGTTCACCTGTTTCAGGATGATTTCAGGTTAATAATTACTTTTTGAAACCTATCAGCCAGTTTTTTATCCTTTTAATATACACCATGTTGGGTTTTTATCAAAAGTCATAATTATGGTGGGAAAAGCACAGGATGTGAGTTATAAAGGAAGAAAAATGTGTTGTGGGATTTTTTTTGGTTGGTTTATATTTTTTTCTACATCT
>JANRGW010045413.1:0-19371 GCA_024733675.1 Psilopsiagon aymara | reverse complement strand
AGTCAAAAACACAGTGCTGCACCAACTACTAAGAAGGAGAAAAATGACTGCTACTGCTGAACCCATGACAATAGTAATTGTTAAAAATATTTCAGAAGATATTGAATCTGAGGATAGTGTGAGGTCAAGTAGGTGATACTCTATGCCTTCTTGTTCCCTGACTTTCCAAGCTGAACAGGTGTACTTACTAGTCAGCAAAACCTATCTGGATTGATTTTCCTTATACATTAACTCATTGGATTCTTTTCCTGATATGATTAGAAGAAAATAGCCCATTTTTAACTTTTAAAGTTTTCTTGCCTTTGAGGACTTGTGGAGAATCCTGATACACAGCTGTGGTTCTAGAAGCTGCTATGTCTGGATGATCTGCTTAATGCAACAACTGACTAATTCAGTGCTGTTGTCCAGTTCAAAAAGTGTGGTACATATAAAACTGTGAGGAAATGCTGTATTTCAGCTTTAACATATGTCAAAGAGAAATGAGGCAATACCAAACCATCATTTATTATTTTGACTCCTTAAATATTCTGCTCACTTTGCTTATTAAAAAAAAAATTAAAAAATTGAGAATGTTTTCCATTTTGCAATGTATCAACAAGAGAGAATTTATGTGATTTATTTGCAGTTCAAATGAGAAGGGCAGTAACTTCTCCCAGATTTGACAAGAAAGCTATGAAATTTCTGTATGAATATAAACCTCTCTTTTACCTTTCAAAGGTAAAATTGCACATCAGAAATAAGCAACAAAGATTAACATTTTATTTACAGAACCAAATAATAATTTTAATAAAATAACATATCTAGGTTATTCTGGTACCAACAGACTCATGGGTCTTGTAGGAACAAAATAAATAATAATAGTTATGGATCTGAGAAAAAAGCTCCAAGATAAAAACTCCATTTACCTCCATAGTACACCAAAGTTCTTCCACCAAAAAATCATGACTGCTTGGGAGCTACATGTCCCATAATCTATTTAGGAACCTAACTGTGTTTGTTAATATCATATTTAAACAACTTGAACATTAGAAGGAGCTTTATGAGTGTTTAACATTCTAAGCAGCTTTCTTTTCAATTTTTTTACAAAGCCAAGCTTCAAATTTATGTTTAGAGGACTTCAAATGCTAGAAGAGCTCCATCATCTATTCTTCATTCTAACTGAATGAATTAATGCATTGGAAGTTTAATTACCTCATTAAGTAAATCATTTGAATTCTTCTATGTCAAAGGTAAACCATCACATAATATCCTACATTTATTTCTGTTATATAAATGGCAAACTTCTTCAATAACTTATCTTCTGTTTATGTTATTAAAAGTGTTAATGCAGGCAAAAATATTTTCTTTAATCATCATTTCTTACATTTGTATCAGGAAAATGCCTATAAGAGGTAGTCAGAGTTCTTTTACCAGATAGACATTGCCCTCTGTTTAAAAATCTAATAGTGGTTTGCAAACGTGTTAATTAAACACCAGAAGGCCCCTTTGAGGGAGCCATGGTAAGTAGCATTATCCTTGTTATACAAATAATAAAGAGATTTCAACTTGTTGGAAGTCACACATGAATTTAATTCTAGACATGGAATTGGAAGTTAATTGTCCTGCATTCTAATGATTCTTTCACTATTCATTTTTTCAAGTGTGATGGTGATAATAAATAACAAACTAAATACGCAATGGATAGCAGATATCATGGAACAATCTGATTGTTAGTATCTGTCCTTGGCTGCTTCATAACAGAGAGGTTAATTCAAATGTGGTGCTTTGGGTAACAAACACCAATAAGGGATATGTTTTCTTCTCAGTATGTGTTTGTAAGTCTCATTAATGGTAATGGAAGTTATGTGCCAGCAGGAAAATAAAAGGAGAATGCATCTATCATGTCAATGATCCATGAAGTCAGAAGAAATTATATAGTCTACTATAAAAGCATTGAAGGAGTCATTATAGCCTATTAGGTAAATAATGTGTTTTTTAAAACTATCTATATAGAATACACATGTAGCTAATAAACTATAAAGCTCAGATGGAACCATTGTATTATTATTGAATTACTGTGCTTTAACACAGTCATCTACAGCTGAATACCCAGGCAATGCTTTCAGGAGAAGGACAGACAGTTTATTGCAGATTTCTGATGGCTGTGCAACAGGTCTACATGTTGAAGTGTGCCTGTAGTAATCTGCATGGGTACAAGTGACAGCAACCATAAAACATCTTCTGAATGTTGACTTAGAGAACTTTTGACTGACCCAATAAATGGCTAGATACAAAAATTCACATTCAAGAAGCCAATTAAGCTTTAAAAAGAGGATAAATATTTTGTTGAATTAATTCAGCATTAGGACTGTAAGTCACTCAGTTGCCAGCAGAGAGGCACCAGTAGTATGCGACTTGGGATGTAATTAGAGGAGAGATTGGGGCACTTCTCTAAGGAGTCTGCAGCTTACCTTTTGTAAATCTTAGCCATAAGACAGCTAGTCTCAACAAGAGCTAATATGAGGCAGAGAGGTTACGGTGTGTAGGTTCCCTAATGGAGAAAGTTAAATATCTTTGAAGCCCTGTCTCTGGAGGCATTACATGAAGCAGTGAGCTGCTTTATGGCTAGAAAAGAGGAAGTAGGGACTCTAGAAATGTGGCTAAACTCCCCTCATCTTAGAGCTGCAGTACTCTTCTGGGTGCATGTGGCAAAATTGTTTTTTCTTTCTAGCAAGCCAGAATCTGAGCCACTTAGAGTGTCTCCAAACTAGCCAAGACAGATGGGATGTGTCATAAGCAACTCTGGAGTAACTTGGCTGAAGTTAAGCAGCTGAGTAAAGAGGAGCAAATCCAAGAATAAAATCCAGGTCTTTCAGCATCTGGGTTGTTGCTCCATCCCATAGACCCTGTTCTTTTTTTGTTCCTGAAGATTGTCCCTATGTCACATTATCCCCAAATGAGAACTATTCTTTCTTTACTGCACCTCATTTATTCTGAGTGTCAAATAGCACAATAACTTCTGAAACATTACAGGGAGAACTTTATCTGTGCCTTGTTAATGTGCTAATTCCTGAAAAACCAAGATGCTTACATCTTCATTTAGATACCTCATTGGGATTCAGCATAACTGTACCGGGGACAAGTCCTGCTTCTGGGGGAAAGGTCTTGTATTTATTTAGATCTTCAAAAGCTATTGTCTGTGCAACATGAAAAAAATGTGTTTGTAGAAATAGACTGTTTCTCAACAGTTGGCACAATAGCTGTGAATAAAACAGAAGAACTGTTTTCCAGGTGTTTCTATATCTCCAGGTGAAAGCAAAAAATAAAAAAGAAAAGGAAGAAAAAGGGGAAAGGGAAAGAGCTGTTTAGCAGCTCCCTTTTTATTTGGCACTGAAGTCACTGTTTGAAGTCAATTGAAAAGCCCATGCTAGTGACTGCTATTGAAATGCACTCTTCCCAGCATCTGGAAGTCCATGCTATTCACGATGCTAATATTTTTATTTCCATTATGTCTGGCTGCCAATTTGCTTGTGTCAGCTGGGTGAAATTAAGCAAGTGGTGCTGTTGGTGCACTTTGAAGTTGTGAAAAAATATGAGGGCAATTGCATTTACAAAGTTGGGGTGTGAGCCACTTACACGTTTATGGTGTAGTCTGTGTAATGTCTATTTCTATTGTAGAAAATTCTCAATAAAATGAACGTGTGGGATTAACTTCTGTCAAAGCATGTGCGCCAGTATGCTAAGTGGTGGTCTAGCACTGCTGTGCAGTGAAAGCTTTATCAGTAGTAAGCTGAAACCAAAGATTTGTCGCCAAATATCTTATTTGGATGTGTCTGCTCTGCCAAAACAGCTAATTGCCGCAATAAATTAAAGGAGACGATGATTAATTCTGCCATCTATACTTTTCAGCATTTGAGATTTGAAACCTATTTTTGTCTCATTAAATTTTGAAGAAGATTTGACATTATCCACAGCCAGAGAGCGTCAAACCCTTAGATGCTGTGTTTCTGATTTGGGACCAGGATGATATTATTCAGCTAATGTAATTGACTTCACCTTCTGAAATTTGTATTGCTTTTTCTCATTTCAGATGAGAATTGGGCAGTTTTACTGTATGAGCTTCATCGGGTCAATAGTGGAACACATTGAAGTTCAATAATGACTTACCTAAATAAGTGTTACACCCTCATCATTCCAGGTTAACAAGTCTTCTACAACAAAGCGACTTCAGAAACACCTAGAAATGTGATGCACTATCTGAGAAAAAAAATGTAGATTCAAACTGACATGATGAGAGGAGAAATGAAGGGTAGGCAGAGAGACTAGAAATGTATCAGCATGGAGGAAGGAAGGAAAGATTAGAGAAAGGTGATAAGGAGACAAAAGCAGGTAACCAAAGTCATGAAAGGATTAATGAAGCTTGACAGGAAAGAGGCTTAGAATGAAAACGATGTATCAGTGTATAAAGACCGTCAGAATTTAATTCCATTTTCTAGTTCATGTCTTTAGAAAACTTACATTTAGGACACTACCTGAGATGTGTAGCAGCAACTGAGGCAGTGGATGAAGAGGAAATTACAGCTGGATATAGATACAACCTGGGGTCCTCCTTGATCAAGGTAAGGGTAATCAAGAAACCTTACACTTGAGCAAAGACTGTGGATTACAGAGAAGATAAATTTTTCAATTATTTTCTGAAATAGCACTTAAACCAGTATTTCCAAACTTGTTATGGAAGGCATCTGCTGGAGGGATATTGCTATGTTTATATTATTTGATATTAAGAGATCTCCTCATTTAGGTGGCCAAGTGCAGAAAAGGGTTTTTCCATGTGCAGCCAGTAGCCAGTTTTAAAGTGACATAACAAGTGTTTGAAAAAAATCTTCCTGAGCTTGCGTGGGCCCATGACCTGGAAATCTTGAATTGATGTACTTGTTGAGTGGGACACTTGCATATGAGACATAAAATATATTGCTTAATCTACATGTAGCCCACTCATTAGGACTGGAACAGTTTTTGACCAATCAATGGTTAGTTTTCATCCAATATATTTTATAAAACTGGACCCTTACAGATGAAATTAAACTGACATAATTTCTATGTAAAATCTTAATAATGTTTAGATAAAATGCAATGCATGTCATTGTACTTTGATTAATGGGTTTTTTTCCAAGTACAGAAGAACCATTCATAATACTTCATATTTATAAAATTAGATATTAAAATGACAAGCAAAGCATACCTGCCAATATTCTACATAGAAATTAACTCAAGAACAAAAAATAATGCATTTATTAATTTATATCTTCCTGGCAGTCTTCAGCTGTATATCAGTCATGATAACATGTGCCATATCTCCCTGAATCCCAATCATGCATTTGGAAATTGCTGTAATTTATCAAAGCTGCAACACAAGTCAAGTTTGGCAATAAATGAGGTTTGAGGGAATTTGATCTCTATTCACAGCATGTTGCATCCAGCATCAACTGAAGACTGTGATTTTTACCTGTCAATACTGCAGCTTTCAGAAAGCAAATAAGAAATAAGCAGAATATAAATTATTGAATTTACCTGTGGTTTGGTACTACCTCAAATTTTCTTTCCCTTTCCATCTCCTAACTGAAATGGCAGTGACCTAGCTTATATTTGCTACCATAACACAATACCTGCCCAGTGAATATTTGAGAACAGACTACATACATATGCATGATATATATTGCCCCCCACATATTTGAGAACAGACTACAAAACCAGTCATGTTAAAATAATGCACATACTCCCAAAACATCAGGTTTGAAGAAAACCTGATCTTTTCAATATTCTGATCCAAATTTTTGAAGTGGCCGGTGTCTGTGGATGATGTGATTATATGCCTTGGTCTTTTTTTTTCTTTTTTTTTTTTTTTTTTTTTTAGATGATTCACAGGATAAATTAAAAAAAGTACTATGTGTTAGTACAAATATACCAGTTTCCTCAAGTGAGGCACAATGGAGCTGGGAAGTAACTGCCCTATTTTGGAAAAATAATATGAATCAGAAAGCCAGTTATTCTAGCAATCCTATCTTTACCAAGGGTACCTAGGCTAATCTGAAATCAACACAAATGAGTAAAAATTGCAGAGATAGGATGCTGCTTGCAGTGTTGTAAGGGTTTGCTGTTGTGTTTTGTTTGGATTTTTTTTTGTGTGCATGTACAAATGCATATTTAATGCCTTTTTTTTTCTCTCCTTGAAATCTTATTTGCTATTGCATTTTAATTATTTTGTTTTGAACATGTACCCCTTTTGTATTGTATTTTCTCTCAGATTCAGTCCTGTATGAATACCCTCAATTTATCTAATGAGAGAGAGTGGGTCAGTAATTGCTCTGATATGTACAAAGTGAATCACACTGATAAATGTTACCATTTAATTTAATTCCATTTAATCATACCACTGCAACGAGATGATGAATTTCCTTACAGTGTCCTTCACTACCACTGCAAAGTAGTTACTAACTTATCTGCCACTAGATGTCATTCCTTTTTCATGCAAACACGAAAAATACAAATTTCTACTTAAAAATTTCAGTTAAAAACATAGATTTCAAAATCAAAGCACTAATTTGCTGTATTTTTACCTAAATCACTGTCTTTCTCTTTATTGTTTTCACATATGAATGGAATATTGTTAAGTTACTGAGGATTTTCAGCAGACTGATTTGTGCTCAAAAGATGTGAAAGGATTTCATATGCTCAAGTGTCATGTTGTTGCTCTTGATAATTATTGACTCAGGGTGATAGAGATTTATTCTGCTATCTAAAATTAATGGCACTATCAGAGGTTCGATTACATCTATTTTTATATTTCTGCAGCCTAAATCATATTTCACAAAAACACAGAACTGCTTTTGCTGTATGTATGGCACCTCTCTGCTCAAAAGTGGTTTCTTTGTTGACTTTTCTCACAGCCTCTCTGATCTTTTCAGATTTCCTTTCATGGCTACCTAAACTTTGCAATGCAAAAGGTGATGAAATTCCTCAGGCTTTTTGTGCATTACAGGAGGCTTCATTCTGGATAGTGACAGTTGTCTATGAAGGCCTTTATTCTTTTGATTATTTGTGCCTGTTAAAAAAGTGTAGCTGGTTTTTTTTTCCTGTTTTTTGAGATGAATATAGAAAAGTCCACTCTATAGGAGAGACTGTCATATTTTATCTTCAGTACTCAGAGATTCACTTTGTAAAATATGTTCTTTATGTTTTATACAACATTATTTGTATTACTTTTTTAGTTGCACTTGAGCACTAATTTGAATGTTTTCCACAATAATAATAGAAAAACAATTATTGCAATAATTGTATGCCAATAATTGGATAGCCTATAGAATATGTTTTACTTCTGTAGTTGCAGCCTTTCATTAAGGCTCTGGGCAAGGATACAACACCAATTTTTCAAATATTGTCTGCAATCATTTAAACAACATTAGATGTCGTAAAAATACATTCAATGAATCACATCTCCATCAACATCCTCTGTCTTCTGCATCTATAATCACAACACACACAATGATTTGCTGGTGCTCTATTAAAGTAAAATATGTTTGAAATGAGAAATATAGTAATTCTTGCAATGTATGTTAACATACTTTGAACTGTCATAGCCATGACTTAGCATTGTCACAGACAATTTACTGTTGATAATATTCTACTAAAAGATTAAAAATTGGTGTTGCTGGTGTATAAATGCCCTCACACTTTTTTTGGATATCAAATAATGGTAAGTTTCCTTTAAATTTAATTTCACCTTCATTTCTATGTGCTTTGTCAGGCTGCAGCTCTTTTTGTTGAAAAGTGTAAATCTCTGACATATTTGTACACTGTAGGATTAGAAATTCCTTCCTTTATTCTGTGGATTCACATTACTTAGTACAAGACCCACAACATATGAAATTAGTTACAATACCAAAAGTTAGATAAGTCTGTCATACTATATAAAGATAAAAATTAAAATGTTGAAGAACCCTTATAGAAAAATTCTGCTGTCTGTATCTTGACATATAATTAATTTTGTTGTTTCATTTTTATTATTTTTTTCAACCTCTAACAGGGAAGAAGTGCAGTTTCATTGTTGGGAACATCTGTGAGCAACACTGAAATTGAGTTTCTTGAGAAAAGAGGGGTTCAATGAATCTTAGATTAAAAGATTTGGGGAAATCTAGTTCCTCCATGGATTTCCTCCCTTAGATCTGTTATTTTGGACTCGATTCCTCGAAAAATTACCCTTAAGTTATTGTTCCTGTATTTCAATTAGAAACATGTTCTGTTAGCACGGTACTGAGATAAGGTGCTCTAGGTTACTGGTCATGGTTTAAATTGTTTTTCCCTACCAGAATGAACTCTCATTTAATTGTTTCATTCTAGCATTAGAAAATGGTTAATAATCTATAGAAGCACCAAATAAAAGAGGCTAATGTGGAAGAAGTTTAGTCATGATCAGAGGTATTTCCCCTTATTGAAACATTCCATTTCAATTCAATGTCTTTTTGTCTGTGCTAGAACAGATAGATGTTTTAAGAGTCACTCCCTTATTCTCTCCTTTGATTTGCGTATAGACTTTTACATGAAATTTAGCTTAAGCTCCGCCAGCTCAATCAATAGTCTATAAACATTCAAAATCCTTGGCTGGAGCTATCAATTTCCCAGTGTTGTGGTTTAAGCCATAACTCACACAGTTTGCTCACTCACTCCCCTCTCTTTTTCCCCTCCGCTCCTGGAGAGTTGGGGAGGAGACTTGAAAGAATGCAACTCCCACAGGCTGAGATGAGAACAGTTCAGTAACTAAGGTATAACACAAACCACTGCTGCTACCACCAATAATAATAATAATAACAAATAAAATACAGGGGAAGAGAACACATCTGCTCACCACCAGATACCTAGCCTGACCCAGCAGTGAACTCAACTCTTCCAGGTCCCTGCCCTCAGTTTTTACACCCTGGGCAAGATGTGTTGTGGTATGGAATATCTCTTTGGATAGTTTGGTTCAGGTGTCCTGTCTCTGCTTCCTCCCAGCTTCCCCTCCTCCCTGGCAGAACATGAGACTCAGAAAGCCCTTGGTCAGAGTAAACATTACTGAGCAGCAACTGAAAACACTGGCGTTATCAGGCTGAAAGTCAAAAACACAGCACTGCACCAGCTACTAGGGAGGAGAAAAATGACTGCTACTGCTGAACCCGGGGCAGTATAATTCCTCCTTCCCTAGCAAGTGACCCCAGCTGCTTGACTTCACTAACTTCTACTTCATGACTGTTGGCCCCATTGGGCCGACAGTCATACATCCTCCTGGGGTATGTAATGTAAACTACGTACATCCTCCTGGAGTATGTAAATCGTCTGATGGCTGGTACCAGGCAGTTTTGCCTGTTTCATCCCTGTTAGTTGGATTGCAGCACTGTTTTAAAGACTGGCCTTAAGACTCCTTCTTCTAGGTTCCAAGGGTACCCATATTACCACTTCCTTCCTCTTAGATGTTAACACTGCCAGCATATGCCAGATGTCATCTCATTTCCTAAGGTTAGCATACTGTCTTTTAGAACAGGTCTTGCTATATACCTTACAATTTATATATATTCTCTCCATACTTCCTCAGCACAAATTAGCTTTCAAATGCCTGCCCTGTGACCATTCTTTCTGCTTAGCTGCTAATGTCCTCTCAATGAATATGTGTGACACAGAGGTATTTAATAAGTTGTAGCACTGGTCCCAGAATGTTTCAGGAAATTTTCTATTATCATTTGGGGTAGCAAGAACTGTCCTGAAATATTTGATGGCTTATGCATACCGTTAAACCAAAACATTTTCTGCTGATTTATAGTACAGAAAAGTATTCCCCAGCATAGCTGAAGCAAAAGATGGAGTTGTTTAAATCCCTAAACCAGTAACCCAGTTCCTCAGATGTGGGAAATTCACCTTTCTGTCTCACAACTAATTCATCTCACGTTGAAGTGGTAAGATTTAAGTACCCTCAATTAAAGACACAAAAAGAAGGTTTCATTCTGTCATTGCAGAAAAACATATTGAATCTATGCGGTAGAAAATACTCATACAGGTAAATTACTATGATATTCAGCCCCTAAACACTTTTCCTTTTCCAGTGGTTTCTGATTTCTTCTTGAAACTATGTTATAGTTGGATAAAGTGCTCCTACTGAAAAAAAAACCAAAGCCAAATCAACAACCAAACCTCCTGATATTATTTTCAGTTTAAGCGGAGTTAGAGGTATGATCTTGTCTTTGTGTTTTGGGTCCATGTAGATGCTGGTTCTAATCTTGTGTCAAGCACATTTCAGAAAGAAATTATGGCCAGATTCAGCCAGTTGTAAAAATGCTTGCTGATATGTTTGTGTTTTAGAGAGCAATGGGTGATTTGAGTGGGACCCTGGTGCTTAGGAGAAGGTAATGGTTGGAGTGACAACAAGCAAACTTTCATTCTTTAGTGACAAGGAGTATCAAGTAAGGGACTCACTGCCACCAGGCGTCTTCCTAAATGTGATTTTTCTCCATTCAAAGTTGTCCACAGATGGGAAACCCAGGATACACACCATTTCCCAGACAATCCTAGTGGAACCATAGAAGATTTAAGCACTTGTGATTTCCATGGATTGTATGTCTTCTTTTTAACAGTAAGGTTATTACATTGTAAAAAAAAAAAAAAAAAAAAAAAAACAACAACAACAACAACAACAAAAAAAAAAAAACACCAAAAAACAAAGCAAACTGCAAGCAAGTCTTTATTGGGCTATGTGCTGGGTATTTCACCTATTGGTCAGTCCTGTTCCTGCAGCCACCAAACCCAGGAACACAGAGTACTGCATGTGTTTCCTACAAAAATGTTAGGAGGTGCATCATTTATGAAGGCTGAGAAAAATGTGTAACAGACCTGACAGAGCGTCTAACAGTGCAATGTAAACTGCTAATCTCTATCTGAACGTGCACACTGTAGTAGGAGCCAGCATCCATCCTCAGTGTGGTGGTGGCTGGTCACAATGTGACCTTTAGATACTGATTGCTGAACTGTGTATCTCCAAGGACAGCTGCAGACACTCCTGATTGCTGTTCTCTGAGCTGGCTGGCTGGAAGCCAGGTTTGTGCAGAAACAGTCAAGTCGCATTAGTATGGTGCTGAGTTGGAACTAATCAGCCTTGCTAAATCCAAATACATTTCATACTCCCAAGCCCCTAATTCATTCTAATAAATGGTTTTTTTACCCTGGATCAACATATACGCTTAATAGTTACAAAGACGTTCTGTGTTGTGGTGATGCTTTTAAAAGTATTTTTTTTAAAAAGGATATAAGAATAAATTATTAACAATGGTATAACTAATTTTTCATCCTGAATAATCATGGAAGTCTGCAACATAGTTCTGTAATTAACATTTTGTTGATTTAAGTTCTTAGAAATAATAAGGATCACATTCCTAATAAATCTAACAGTATTAGCTTTTGCCACATACATACATGAAAATTGTAGCTCTGAGATCCCAGAAAATTCATTCTTTTGCAGTTTTGAAATAGAACGATGTTTTTTACCCCTCCAATTAGTAAATATAAATAACAAATTATTAGCATTACTCTGAAACTGCACATTCTTTACTTCATTTTAACTGGAGGTATTATGCAAGCTTGTATTATTTAATAAATCTGGATAAGATGATTGTTTTTAACGTCTAGATAAGCTAAACTTGATGTGAAATGATTGCCTTGGTTTGGCAGGTAGACTGTAAATTATGAAGATGTGAGTACACAAAGGAAGTCATGTAGTTACTTTTAACAGTTTTTAAAGCAAGTTAAGTTTCTGGTAACACCAAGGAGATGAAAATGAACATTTCTTGAACAGAATTCCATATTAGCAAGCTTTTTATCTTTGGTGTAGGCCACTGACTGTAAAATCATCAATCTCACATAGCATTGGTAGTCAGTATGCTGAAGAAATTAAAAACATTATAGTTTAGAGAAGTAACATGTATAGATTACCTGAACAGATGGAACGTGTGATTTATCTATATCTTTAACAGTTTCAATTCTGCTTCTTGCAGGATACTAAGTATTGCTTCAAAGCATACTCCTATCATAAGCACAAGAATTTTGTAGCCTGTAAAAGGTCAGTTATGTTGTAACTTACTACAAATCAGCAGGCTTTGTGCAGATACTATGTATTTGTTGTCTGCTGTTCACTGAAACATATTTGTAGTGGGGTTCAGCCAGTATTTGCACTGGTATGGCTGCATTGACTATTTGTTGGTTTTCATCGTTTTTTTCCATTTCAAAAGCTATCTAAAGCAAAAACTATTGACTCCCACAGTTATAAATGATCTTTTAATTTTTTCATATATAGAGAATTGTTACAGCGTTTGTTTTGTTGCAAAGTCCTCTCATATGCAGTAGGAATGCAAAGACAGGTTTGAACCAAATTCAGTTTCAGTCTGCAAAAGAGAGTCTCTGGGAGTATTTTATTTCATCTAACTTTTGTGAATGTGTATCTCTGAACTATTCATCCTAAACTTCTCTTATAGATGATGACAAGAAAGGGGCACTTCCAGGTGTGATTCATATAACTGTTTTTAAATATCTACTTTGGCATGAGATGAACTGCTGTCCAAGTGTCTATTAATGTTCATTAACTGTGAAGGCAGCAAAATCAGTGGCTCAGATGTAGACATCTGCATTTGCTTTCCATGGCTCCAGTGGGCTTTAGATTAGGTCTTAAAAATGTGCCAGCTCTTTCCATAGTGCTCAAAAGCAAAATTGCCTTAGTGTACTGATACTACAGACAGCAAGAACACTTAATCACCCACAGGCTCTCCAGAAATTTCTGTAAAGAAAGCGGTGTTTGGTTTGATGTTGAGTTAGATGATTATAATGGGTCTTTTTGACATTAAGATTTGTAAATCTGAAAAGATCCCTTGTAGGCAATTATGAAAACTTTCTAGGCTTTTTCGCATCAGCACGTGGGCAGAAACGGTCCTTTGTCGATCTGCCTCAGTTTTACATTTGTGAATTGTGTGGGATGTTAGCGGCACTGCTGCAATCAGTCAGTCTCACGTAATGAGGCCTTTGTGTTCCTCTGACTGAATTTCACTTTGTGTGGGAACATGCCTTTTAGGATATCTTTTAAATTTGGGTTTAAGTTACTGAAGCACAAAGCTCAGTCCCCAAGTGTATATCCTTTGCTTTAGAAGAGCATGGGTGTTTTCTGCCCCAACCATAGACTAAGAAGCTAGAAAACAAAAAGTGGAAAGGGAGGAAACTGATGATAAAGTTTCTTGTGCTTTCCATTTTGCAGAGTAGATATAGCCTTATAGTCTCAGTCAGTAAGAAACATAGTGCATGTGTAATAACTGCCTTTTCACTTAACTTATTTTTGCAATGGTTTAAACCTTCCGTAACTGACAGAAGCTGTTAGAGGTTACCTCGCTGCCACTGGAGTCTGTAGTACAACTAAGAGAGATTAAAAGCACATAACATAGTGCAGAACTGAGCCCAAAAGGAAATTAAAGGAATTTGCTTCTTGGGCTTTTCTCTTTCAAGTCTGTATAAAATAAGTCTTTGATATCTCCATATTTAGGTATGCAAAAGTTTTAATTAGATCACATAATTATTTTTCTAAGAATAGAAGCCATTATACTTCTCCATGTAAAGAACATATTATACAGTAACCACATGTAGACTGTCTCTTTAAGAAAAGAGATTTCAGTGTACAAAATAAAGAAAATGTTTATTGGATTCCATCCTTTTTTTTTAATTAGGAGTTCCTTTCCTAACCTTTTAACTTTGCTATATTCTGAACAAAGTTGGCGTGCAATAATTCCATCTTAGTGTAGTAGATTTTCATAGTATTCTTAATTATTATCATCATGACTATATCCCAACCTTTCACCTTGCAGGGATATAGCTAGTATATAGAAGCTCCAGAGATTTTTCTACATGACAGCTAAAGTACATGTTATGCTGATTTTAATTCTAGTCTGGAAGACATTTTATGTTAGATGAAGTATTGCGGCCACATATCCCAATAATATCAGGCCTAAGAAATCAACAGATATTTCTTAGGTATTGGTGAAAGTAGGTTTAACCATGACAATGGTGCCAAAATTTTTCCTTCTTGTCTCAGTAGCTATCAGTAAATATCTTATGACACATGATGTTTTGTATTGCAAAGTAGATATTATTCCATAATTATGCCATTCACACTTTTATTCCTCCCCTTCTTTAGAGACAGAATGTGGAGCTATAAAATGTAAGAAAAATAACAAGAGATGTGAAAACATTAGAATCTATGGAGGATTCAAATTACCTCAGAAGTCAATAATTTTGTTAATAGTGATGTAAGTGAAAAAAAACAGTAAAGCGTATTGCTTGAAAAGTGCAGAGTTAGCTCAGAGGTCTCAGTAACATACTCTGTGTTGTGTAACTTTTTCAAATGGTTTACAATAAATCTGCAAAGTGAGTAACCAGAATATGGCATAAATAGAATGGATTAGATTCTGCTTCATTGTGACATCTATCACAGACTTGTATCATTAATAGCCTTCTTCAAGTTAGTGTGCTACCATTGTAAAAATAAAACCAGCATAGACTAAAAAAGTAAGAATAAGAATGAACATTGATTTTCTGAAGAAGTGGTGATAATCTTTCCAGATCATTTTATTTAAAAGGAATAGATATCAGAAAAGGTAACAGATACCAAGACATTATCCTTTCATTTTAACATGGACTTCTGTTACGTCCACAGGAAAGTTTTGCATATGCTCTTACTGACTTACCTGGAATAAAGAAAGGAATAAAGAAAGTGGGAAGTTGGATTTTAGTTTATAATGTAAGTCTTCTACATTCTCAGGTGACAGGGGAGCATGAAATCTGTTAGCAAAGTTCCAGAAGAATATATATTTTGAATTAATTGGGAATTGTATCTCAAAATAGACTCTGATTCTTCCAGATGCCAGAGAGAGAGAGAGAACACCAAATTGCTTATTTTCTCAACTGCCTGTGATACTTAGGGTAAACCAAGTTGATGCATAACTTACATTTTCAATTTTAGAAATCCAGGAGGATTTCTTCATGTGATTATTAAAACAGAGTAGGAAATAATGGAAATCCTCATCATGGAAATCCTGCCTATATGAACATTAAAAGTTGAAAGGCAGCTGCTAAAGTGGGTCTAGTTTAAACCTATGAAGGAAATCTGGGAAAGAAGCATGTTTGTAACATTTTCTCTACAGTGATCCATTTAGCACAGAGAGACAGAACTTATTGATCTCACCTATCCTGAGCTGTGTAAGTGTTGGGCATATAGCACTTTTCCTCACTTCCTCTATATTCTGAGGAGAGATGCTGGCCTCTCAGGACAGTACATCCAATTCTGACTTCCTGCTTGATAACTGCTTGGGTGTCAATATTAATGACTTCTTCCACCTGAACTGTTGAGCTGGCTGTCACATAAGAAGGGCGTCACCTATTCTTCTCCAAGTACCTTTCAATAGAGAGGATTGACAGATTTTCAGTGCAACTGAGAGTTTTTTGTTTCAAAAAGAGTCATATCAGTAGGTATTGGCTAGCCAAAGTAGCACACTGACACTAGCAGAAAGATCTCACTTGTCTGATGGGCAGGTTCTATAGCATGTTAAACAAGATTTTTTTCTGGTTTTAAAGATTCTCTTATGAATTATCTGGCTATTCATTGGTAAAGTAAGGTTAAAGAGAAATAGTGCTTGTTAACTTGTGAAACACTTTCACAGTGTATGTCAGTTTATCCCCCTGATGGCCACCTAAAAATCTTTAAAATGACACTATCACTATAACGTAATAATCACAAATGCATATTTTATGTTCATACTTTTTTATTCAACTGAAAGACACTGCAGCTTTTACAATCTGTCCACAGTTACAGAAAACCAGAAGATTTTGTTGCTATTTTAGGACGTGGGAAGCTTCAGGCATAGACAATGCAAAAAAGGAGCAACAAGAGTCCAAACAGATTAATAACAAATTTGAGAGATGAAAATGAAACGTTTCCCTACAACACAATCATGTAGCTCATAGCCGATTTTAACATATGAAATTACCTCATTGAATTGTCGCTTTTTCACAGTTCGGAAGGAGGTGCTGGTAACTGTGGGGAAGTGAGAGAAGAAAAGGTGAATCAAGGCATCATAGTCTTTCTCTAACTTCTATGAGAAGAGATATCCACCCAGTTTAGGGCGTCTTTCTCATTCTGTTGGTACAGCTGTGTTAACTACATGTATGATGAAGGCAACCAGTCCCCCACACACCCTCTTTTCCTCTCCTTTGCCCTTTCATTAATCCTTTTAGCGAGACAGGCTTTCCACTTCACAATGGTGCTTGCTTTAAGGCAACTAGTGCAGGAATCTAGAGAAGTCATTTGTACTTACTGCTTTGTTATGGCCTTTTTTTGTTTGTTTTTGTTTATTTAATCGATTCCATCATCTTTAATCAATGTCTTTTTTTTTTTTTTTTTACTTTTTTTGTCATCTTTTCTGGGAACAGAACAAATTAATCTGAAAGAAATGCCCCAGTATAACTGGGCTAAGGAGAAGCATTATTCCCTAATGATCCTTAGTGTAGTATAGCTTAGTGCTAATTGCTCATTACTCAGAAGTCTGGACTGCATTCAGTGCACACATTAATTCCCATTACTTGTGCATTCTGAAGGCACAATGGTACAGGCATTAAGATTTAGATGTTTTTTTTCGCTTCTCCTGTTTTATCTTTTCATGGGTGTATAAAAAGACTAATAGGTTTAGTGAGTTACAAGCCATTAGAAATAATCCCAGCATTTCTTCTCCACTTTCTCTCCTCCCAGCTAAAGTTGATTTTGGAACACTAGGCACATGTATTAGAACCCAGACATTACTTTAAGTCACCACTTCATTCTGTGAAATAAGTACACTTCAGATGTGACCGCCTTTCTGACTGACTTTTTAAGAGTATGAATTAGTGATGGTCATTTTCTGACAAGCATATAAAGAACCTTACTTTGAAGACTTTAATCTGTGCTAGATTTGGATAAAGTAGGCCAATGGATTAAGAAGTTACTAATAATTTGCTAAGAAGTTGATGTGGCAGACTTGCAAATAAGGAAATTGCAGAATCTTCCAGTCCTTAAATGTAGGGCGATGAAAATTTGTCAAATCTGTAGATAGTATTAAACCCAGTATTGTCTTAATATAAAATTTAATCTAGATTTACAGGTTCATTATATTTGAAAGCTAAAAGAATGAAAGAATTAATTTATAAGTATTCTTGAAAAGGAACTGAAATATCAATTGACATTTTGGTGCTGCTGCTAAGTTAATAGAAAACATGAGTTTTTAAAGCTTTATAGGAACATCATGATAGTAAGTAACTAGGGAATGAAAATTGTACATAGAATCCAGTGTAAATTAATTTAAAAATTGAAAAAGCTCTTATATTTCTAGACACAATACTAGGCCAAGAACTGAATATTTCCGTTTAAGAAAAAGAACTTGAGTATTTCAGTGAAATTATACAGTGCCGACAGAAGGCTAGTAGAGTAAACTGAAGCAGAAAAGGAAAAAAATTACAGCATATATCTGGAAAAAGTGGTTATAAACAGAATATTATAAAAGTCTGTAGAAAACTAAGGGACGTGAAAAAGCTAGCTAGAGATTTTTAGCTACCTTTTCATAAACCAGGAAAGACCTATACGAAATTAAGCTGATTCAGGAGAAGTTTGTATACATAGCTCAGAAAATCTTTGACATGCTACACTATCAATGATAAAATTTTTATATGGATTGTGAAAGTAGTTGAGCAAATTCATCAAAGAAAAATTCTCTACCAGTTAATAAGGTAAAAGCTACCACCTCCAGTTTATGATTCCTGAACTTCTGTTAGAGGCTATATTGAGAAAGTATCACTTCCACTTGTTATGTTCTTATATCTGTCTGATATCTCCTATGGTCTACAATCACAGACAGAGTCTATGGATAGACTAACATTTTTTCTGATCCAGCTTTATCATTTTTATGTTAGCTTCTTTCATCTTCTTAAAATATCTGTCCATGAGCATAGTCCTTTTTAGTTTGTTGTCATCTCTAGAGGCAGCTTTTTTAATCTAAAAATTAGCAGCAAAGCATTAAAATTTAAAGTAGTCTCTTCCCAGCGCCACAAAAACAATTTTAATGATTACTATGCTATAAAACATAAAAATTTATATATTAATAATTTCATAGATCTCAACCAAAGTGGCTCAAATTCTAGCTGACAAAAAACAGTGAATAGTTTTGATCTAAAGCTTTTGGAATACATATAGTCCGTTCTTGGTTTCCTAGGGAGGCCAGAGGTCATTAGTGGTATTTAAAGGACTGAAGTGTATGTTTCCCAGCTAACTTTTGGCCTTTACCTGATTATAGGAAACTAATCTCTATGAACACTTTTGGGTTCATGAAACTATTTCTCAGGCAGAGATTTAACTTACTTGCTCTTATAATGCGTCTAACCAATAGAGCAGGTGTACTGCATGGTATGCCTCAGTCCTGTTTCCCAAGTCATCCTGATGAGGAAAGCTTTTGGAAGGTGTTTTTAGTCCCATCCTGCCGAAGTACCACATTTTTTGTCTTTGGAAGTCAGTTAAACTCGGGCCAGTGGACAATTTGACCACAATATAGATGTATATAAAAATGCAGGCCAGGTTAGTGGTCCAAACAGATGCAATATGATAATCCCCATCCCAAAGTCTGATTCAAAACCTAAAAAAGAAAACAAAGAAAAAACAAAAAGGAGAGGAAAAAAGTCAACATCAGGCTGAAAACTGGAAGGAGAAGGATGATTGGGACAATATTTTTCATGGGTCAGAATAAATAATTAATTACAGGCAGTTTTCTTATGAAACTCTTCTCCAAGTGGAGACCACTATGCCAAATGTAACATTTCATTCATACCTTATGTAGACTCATCTTATTTCTTTCCTGTGATGATTTTTCTGAATCTAGATAAAGAATAGCTTACAGATAATTATAGCTCAAGGTGATGTTAAGGCTCAGAAAATATTAAATAGCAAGAACTTCAGATAACAGGAAGTAATCTTTTGGTAAAGAAACTAGAAAAGAGTCTCACCTCTAACAGTTACTTCAGAGTGATATAATTTGTTCTTGTATCTTGCAACAAATATGAATTATATAAAATATATTTTACATATTATATATATTTACCAATATATGCTGTGGTTTAAGCCATAAATCAGCCACGCAGTTTGTTCACTCATTTCCTCCTTTTTCTTCCCTCTGCTCCTGGAGGGATAGGAAGGAGAATCAAAAGAATGCAACTCCCACAGGTTGAGATAAGAACACTTTAATAACTAAGGTATAACACAAACCA